>BQNB010073308.1:16439-32160 GCA_026074375.1 Tanacetum coccineum
GCTTATTTAAAGATTTGCTTAGTTTTTTTTAGTAGATTAAGCCATTTCGTTTACTGTCTTCAGTAGAACTTACTTTAGCTTATTTGCCTTTTCAAAGCAATTTTAATATTATATCAGTTTGTAGCTTTTTAGCTTATTTGCCACTTTAGTTTATTCTAGTTGCTTATTCTTATGCCTGAGTGCTTATTAGGGTTAGTCAAATATCTGTTTCAGCTTATTTGCTTATTTCCTGTTTCATTTCGTTTTGTAAAGCTAGCAGTACTAACTTTAAAGCTAGCAGTACTAACTCCAAGTTAGTACTGGTAGTTAAAATTGTTAGTACTACTGAGTTTCTCTTGTTTAATTTAGCTTAATTGCTTGCTGAATTTGCTTATTTAGAGTTAGTCTAGCTTATTTTGTTTTGTCTTAAGTTTATTTGAGCTTATTTGTGTCTTAGTTTAAAAAGTTTTAAGTGTTTTTACCATTTCTAGCTTTTTATGCTTGTTCCTGCTTATTTTCCTTGCTTATCTTTGTGTGCATTTGCCTATTAGGTTTAGTGCCCAATCATATCCAAATCCTTGTCATATTCAAACATCAATTATCATTTTGTTATTCGATTTTCCATTCAAGCCTCGTTGGGACATAACGACCCGGGAATCATACTTCCGGCTACATATATATTTTATTTTGGTGAACTTTTGACCATTCATTGTGTAAAGGTAATTGGTTGAGTGTTTGCTTATATACTATATATATATATTATTGACGAGTCATCCCTAGCGAGACCTTTCGTCAAGTGGTCCGCTAAATTCTTTTGCGACCGAACAAACTCAATAGAAATCACACCATTCATGATTAACTCCCTAATCATACTATGCCTAACACCTAAGTGTCTAGACTTCCCATTGTATATCTGACTATAAGCCTTAGCCATTGTAGGAGCACTATCACATCGGATAGATATTGGTGCTATTGGTTTCGGCCATATTGGAATCTCATGTATCAAGTTTCTTAGCCATTCTGCTTCTTTACTAGCAGCAGCCATATTGGAACCAGTGATGCATGTTTGCTTCTTGGAAGCCCATGAAATTGTACCTCCCCCAAGCAGGAACACCCATCCACTCGTAGAAGATGAATCTTCAACATGATTTATCCAGCTAGCATCCGAATAACCTTCTAACACCGAAGGATATCCCATATATGATAAACCATAATTCATAGTACCCTATAAGTACTTGAATACCCTTGTTATTGCTTGCTAATGTTGTCTACTAGGATTACTAGTAAATCTGCTCAATCTACCAACTACGTAAGCAATATCAGGTCTAGTGCTAGTCATAGCATACATCAAGCATCTAATAACCCTTGAATATTCGAGTTGATCCACAGGTTTACCTGTATTAGGCTTAAGCTTTTCTACCAGATCCATGGGAGTACTTACCGGAGAACAATCTTCACGATTAAACTTCATGAGTATTTTCTCAATGTAGTGAGATTATGTAATGACAATCCCCTTATTTTTACATTTAATCTTAATACCAAGAATAATGTCGGCTTCTCCCATATTTTTCATTGAGAACTTTGATGACAAAAACATCTTAGTTTTATCAACATGATTTCGGTCAGTGCCAAAAATCAACATGTCATCAACATATAGACAAATTATAACACCTTCAACAGAGTTATTCGGAGCTACTAAATTTGCTATATACAAACTTGTCGGATTGGTTTAAAAGAAAACCCCTAGACAGTACAACCTCATAAAACTTTTGATGCCACTGTTTAGGTGCTTGTTTCAGCCTATACAATGACTTAACCAACTTACACCTCTTATGCTCATTACCCGGCATAACAAATCCGTTATTCAAAGTCAAAAGTCAGCCACATGAAGAAAATACAACTTGAGGGACTAAAACTGCCAAACCTCAAGTTGTGTTACAAAAAGACAAGGGCTGAAATCGAAAATTGCGGGTGAAGTATAACTTTAGGGGCCAGTTCTGCCAAACCCCTAAAAGTTGTATCATAAAAGGGGCAAAGTTTACAATGAGGTTATAAGAGATGAGGGGCCAAAGCTGCCAACCTTCCCAAACTCTATCTTTCCCGCCCAACAAAACCCAGGTACAACTAGGGATGTCTTCCCATACCTTCTCCCTGCAAAACACTCAACACCCTAGATAAATCATTTCAACCACTCCACTATTTCCCCCCTTGCTTATAATTGCCATGTTGGCAATCCCTCATCATTTCCAAGTAATTTCGATGGCTATTAATGAACTCCAAAAGCACAAAAAGAATTAAAGGCTGGATTTGTTTTAGAATCACCTCACACAACAAACACACTTGGTTTTTGCTCTCACAAAAGAAGCACAGTTGGAAGACCCAAAGAAGAAGACTTCTGCTATAAATAGAGTCTTTTGTAAAACCTTTGAGAGAGTTAGTTTTTTTAAGAGTTTTCTTTAGTTTTTAATCTTAGAATATATTAGCTTATTTTCAGTTTGTTTTAAGTCATTTACAGCTTCTACTTTCAGCTTTGTAACACTTTCAAGTTTTAATGCAAATTTGATGTTTTAAGTCAATTTACAATTCCAAGTGTTAAGTTTCTTAATTGTGCTGTTTTGTGTTCAAAAAGCTCTCAATACAGCTTGTTTATAAGCTGCTTTAATTAAGTAAATTTAAAAAGTTAAGTAGTTAAGAGAAAATCACAAAAATCACTCTCAAATACACCACAGCTTATTTTATGGATGATAAGCCAGTTCTGGATGGGCTTATGGACACTACTAGCTTGTTTTATACAAGCTAGAGCTTGTAAGATTTCTCGTTTAGCCCTGTTTTGAGCAAGGGTGTTGTAAGTCTCTCTTTCTCTTATTTCTCTTAGTTACTGCAGAACTGCTTATAGTGCTTATTTGTTACCTATATTTGCTTATTTATGCTTTATTATGATGTTTAGTGCTTATCTTGCTTAGTTGTTAGTTTAAAAGTGATTTGTGCAATTCTCTTAGTTAGTACTGTTAGTTCATTTGTTAAAACTGTTAGACTAATTCAGCTTATTTAAGGGCTTACTCTTGATTGAAGTCTGCTTATAAATGCCTTATTTAGTTATTTGATAATCTGTTTTTAATAAATTAGGATCAAATCAGCTTAAATTAAAAAGAAAAATGATTTTTGAAAACTTTAAGGGGTATTTTCAACTAGCAGTACTAACCCATAGTTAGTACTGCTAGTTCACTTTTGGAACTTTTAAAGCTAGCAGTACTAACTCCAAGTTAGTACTGTTAGTTAAAACTGTTAGTACTGGTGGTTCATTTTAGCTTATCAGCTTATTATTTCGGCTTATTTAAATTTCCCTTGTGTTCCAATCTCTAGCTATGAGCTTTCCACATTGAATTCAGCTTCTAACGTCATATTAGAAGGGAATTGGGTATCTCATAGATAGTAGATTTATATGGACTTTAATCCCATCCCTATCACTGACTTATTCACTAAGTCCCTAGCGAGACCCTTAGTCAAGTGGTCTGCTAAAAGACTTCCCATTATATATCTGACTATAAGCCTTAGCCATTGTGGGAGCACTATCACATCGGATAGATATTGGTGCTATTGGTTTTGGCCATATTGGAATCTCATGTATCAAGTTTCTTAGCCATTCTGCTTCTTTACCAGCAGCAGCCAATGCTACAAACTCAGATTTCATAGTAGAACCAGTGATGCATGTTTGCTTTTTGGAAGCCCATGAAATGGCACCTCCCCCAAGCAATACGCAATATCAGGTCTAGTGCTAGTCATAACATACATCAAATATCCAATAGCTCTAGAATATTTGAGTTGATCCACAGGTTTGCCTGTATTTGGCTTAAGCTTTTCTACCGGATCCATGGGAGTACTCACCAGAGAACAATCTTCACGATTGAATTTCTTGAGTATTTTCTCAATATAATGAGATTGTGTAATTACAATCCCTTTATTTTCACGTTTAATCTTAATACCAAGAATAACGTCTACTTCTCCCATATCTTTCATTGAGAACTTCGATGACAAAAATTTCTTAGTTTTATCAACTTGATTTTGGTCGGTTCCAAAAATCAATATGTCATCAACATATAGACAAATTATGACACCTTTACCAGAGCTATCGAATTTGCTATATACACACTCGTCAGATTGATTTAAAAGAAAAACACTTAACAACACAACCTCATCAAACTTTTGATGCCACTGCTTAGGTGCTTGTTTCAGCCCATACAATGACTTGACCAACTTACACACCTTATGCTCATTGCCCGGCATAACAAATCCTTCCGGTTGCTTCATATACACTTCTTCATCCAAATCACCATTTAAAAATGTTGTTTTGACATCCATTTGATGGATCACTAGATTGTGTATAGCAGCTAAAGCTAACAACAATCTAATAGTAGTGATACGAGCAACTGGTGCATAGGTATCGAAGTAATCAATCCCTTCCTTTTGTCTAAAGCCTTGGATTACCAATCGAGCTTTAAACTTGTCAATTGTTCCATCGACTTTCATCTTCCTTTTGAAGATCCATTTGCAACCTAAAGGTTTACAAACAGGGGGTAAATCAGATAGAACCCATGTATTATTTTCCATAATAGAACCAATCTCATCGTCAATTGCTTCTTTCCAAAACGCAGAATCTCGAGATTGCATAGCTTCATTATAGGTTCTAGGATCCTCCTCAATACTATAACAGTAAGAGTATTGTGATCCAACTTGATCTCTTGATCCCTCAACTAAGTATAGTTGAAAATCAGAACCATATGATTTAGCTTTCCGAACTCTTTTACCTTTATGAGGTTCAGGAATCTCACTTGGTACATCATCAGAATGATCATCCCTTCGAGATTCATCTGAATTTGGTATAATATCATTTGGTCTAGGTATTGAAGAGAAACGATTCTCATCAAATATTGCATCTCTTGATTCTATAATTGAGTTAATAGAAACCGAGTCATTAGGTTCAATAACATAAAACCTATATGCCTTGGAATGCTCAGCATATCCAACAAAGATGCAATCAATACCCTTTTCACCCAAAGTTTTCCGTTTTGGGTCAGGAAGCCTAACAACGGCCCTACAACCCCAAACTCGCAAAAATGCCAAGTTGGGTCGTTTCTTATACCAAAGTTCATATGGAGTAGTCTTGTTCCTTTTATTAGGAACCCTATTCAATAAATAGCAAGCCGTTAACATGGCTTCTCCCCAGAACCCCTCACTCAAACCCGAGTAAGATAACATGGAATTAACCATTTCCTTAAGAGCTCTATTTTTCCTTTCAGCCACACCATTTTGCTGTGGTGTATAAGGAGCTGTAGTTTCATGAATGATTCCTACAGATTGGAAAAATACAGGATCATAATATTCACCACCTCTATCTGTGCGTAAGGTTTTAATTAAGTCATTTTGTTGCAATTCAACTTCTGTTTTATAAATTCTAAATTTATCAAGGGCTTCATCTTTTGCATGTAGCAAGTAAACATAGCAAAACCTAGAGGCATCATCTATAAAAGTTATCACATACTTTTTATTACCTAAAGATGGTGTTGCATGAAAATCGCACAAATCACTATGTATCCATTCAAGTATGACAAATTTCATTGTTATACTTTTAAATGGTTGCCTAGTGATTTTTGTTAACATGCAAGTAGTACATTTATCAGGATTTTCATCAATAGCAGGTATCAATTCATCTTTATACATTTCAAGCATTGTTTCATAGTGTACATGTTCTAAACGAGCATGCCATAATGAGGAATTAACAACAGCAGAAGAAGACATATAAACAGAATCCTAATCATCCGAAACTTTATTCAATATCAACATAAACATACCATTGTTATAATAACCAAATCCTACAAATACACCACACTTTGATAAGATATACTTATCGGATTCATAAACCTGCTTATATCCACACTTAATTAATACAGGACCAGAAATTAAATTCTTATGAAATTTTGGAACATACAACACATTAAACAAAGTAATAGATTTTCCTGAACTAAATTCCAGCACTACACTTCCTTTTCCATGAACAGGAGCAAAATGATCATCACCCATATAAAGTACAGATTCGTCTTCCACCAGTTCATATGTCTTAAACCAACAACGATCTTTACAAACATGAGTTGTAGCACCAAAATAACGATCAAACCAAGACACTAAGATTTATAGTGGTTCGGCTACGAAGCTCTTCTTCGCCCTACTCCATTCCCCGAGTATCCGACTTGATATTTCACTATGTCAACAAGCTCCCTTCAGGCGGAGAAAACCGTTTACACGTCGCTTATGTTATTTTCCGACACTAAGCTAAATGTCGAGTCCTAATTTTAGCTAGAACCAATCTACCACATACACAAGTACTACCCAATCATAAGCTCTACACTACCAGATTTACACACAATCTGATTTACACAATCACACAAGATAATCAAAATAGAATTTTGAATCTTAGAAGAAGAGAGGAGAAATCACTAATCTATAACACTTTGTTTCTTGGCGAATACGAGTGTTCTTTTCTTGCACTTGATAGAAGAAGGAAGAAGATAGAAGATGAGATTTGATCACTTGAAACAAGATTAAACTATGTTAGTGATCAAGATATTTAGTGAGAGAAAGAAGGTTTAGAGAGAGAAAGAAGACTAAAAAAATCATGCAAAGATGTTTGTTTTCTGCTGAGAATAGTGCAATATTAATAGCCAGGAATCACCAACGGTCAGCTGGTGGCGGTCTCGGCGGTCCTAGATATATCTAGGGGCCGCCTAGCCACTTAGAGGGCCACCCCTAGACTGACGCTTCGATTTTTGTCCTTTTGTAGGGAAGGTTTATTCTAGTGAGTTATATTCGGTTTTGGGAGAAAATTTTGAATTTCAAATTTATGTTTTAAAATAAAACATTAATATTATATAACCAAATTTATTTTATGTAATTATGTAAAAATATAGTTTTGTAGAAATGTGATGGATTAATAAGAAAAATTATTTTCTTGATCACTAATTAAGCTTAATGATTTGTTTATCTATACCTTAAGTGATTTATGTCGAAATAGAAGTTTATGATTAATAACATGTAAACGTTTATTTTTATCGTGAATGTTTTTACATTTTGTCATCTTCAAAACGTAGAGGAGTCGAAAAAATATAAATAACGTTTTTAAGCATTATTTGTATTAACAATCTCCTCTTTTTTATGATGACAAAATATAAACTCATTTTGAATAAAAACAAAATTTTCAAGTTATTAATGAGTTTTAATTCATTTCTCTCCCTTTTTGTCGAATCCAAAAAGGTTAATCGTTGAGATGTAGAGAGAAAGAATTCGATGATGCCAAGACTTCCCCTTGACGTTTACTCCCCCTCGTTTTGGGCACCAAAGGTCGAGCTTATAGGATTTTGCTACAAAACCGAGTTAGAAATACAAGTGCAAGAAAACATTTCTAACGAGTAGCCATGATTACGACAAATATATATATATACATGGCTATGTAGAGATAGAAAAGAAGTAGCCACATAAGCCATATTGAATACACATTCCTTATAATAATAAAAGACCATTCATTCATAATAGATAAAATTCATACATGCATAACAAATCAACTTCATTCGTAAGGTAAACTTATGCATGATAATATGAATTTCTTCCAATACATAGATATACTAAGATTAAACACTACTACCCTAATAGTCTTAAAACTTTATAAATCCAAGATGATTCTTGATTCATAGATAGTGGCTTTGAGCAAAAGGTTTGGATAAAGCATTATTTAGAAGCATTAAAGATGTTTTAAGGATGAGGTGAAGATTAGATGAATTTGGTTGATAGAGTTTTTGATGGTGCATTTTGTGGAGATGGAGAGGAGGATTTTGTTATGAGAGAAGGTGTAGTAGTGTCATCTTTATCACTAGATATGTTCACAAAGAGTTGTCTAGGTGGAATGATGGTTTGTTTAATTTTCTTGGAAGGGTTAGAGGAGGAAGCTTGTACATATAACATACTTCAATTGCCAAAAACACAACACCATATCTTAATTTGCCTAAAAATTGACTCTGTCCGTTTTTATGGATACCTGTGAATCACGGATCCACCATACGGAGATCCGTATATGGTTTTGGTGGATCAGTGTGTCACAAATCATGGAAGCAATAACTAATTTTAAACAAATTAGGACCACAACAAGTATTAAACAAACACTACCCCGAACTCAAATACTAATAAAAAAAAAGGAAAGGTAGAGGGGGGTGCCCTGTAAACAAACAAATCGGCAAGTTGGAGAAATAAATTTACAAGATCATCAAAAATCATCAATCTAGTAAAATTGTAAGTGATTTCATCTTATTTTCTATTTAATTTCATACCTAAGGTTTTGATTTTGATCAAATCACATAATTTGGGCTTTCAATTTTTCTTGTTATTTTTGTGCAATTAGAACTATGATATAACAATGTATAACTAATATAATACTCAAAAAGCATAATTGAAGCGATTCGCCAAAAATCAATTTTTGACAAAAACCCCAGTATGATTTTCACTTCTAGGGACTTTTCAAACAAGGTTGTTAACTACATTGTAATGCCAACGCAAAAAAAATTCTCTTCATGCATTAAGACTTTTGAATGTATATACGAGATGCTTAATTCATAAGCATTTTTCGCTCCATTCATCTAGAGCAATATCAAACATAGGTTGTGCATCAAGTTTTGCTTATTATTTTTATTATCACTATTTTCATTTTGTTAAGGTCAAGCGAACCATACACCCACATCAAGTCAATATAAACACACTTACATTGTAGTTTTCACTTACGAGCCATTGACATTTATAATAATTTTCTCAATTAAACACTATAAATCAATAGTACCAAAATGCCAGTGAAAACTCAACAAGACTACTAGATAACACGTGCCTATGCCTCTAAAAATCTAACAATGATCCCAACCTGTCAGATACACTTAGGGATATCTATAGAATTTAGACAAGTATATATTCATGAAGGGAAAAAAAAAAAGAAAAAACCCCAAAAATTGCCCCATCTTCTACAATGACATTAATGATGACTCATGCCAAGTTACCATGGCCATTAGTTTTTGATTGCTTATATTCTAACTAGAATTAGCAAATTTGTCCTAGTTTATCTTTGATTTTACAAAACTCTTTAAGCTAGAAAGAGACTCCAACAAACCATTTCTAAATCCAATTCGTTTATCAACAATCATATTTTTTCAAACTCTCCCTTGCTTAATTTGCCGAGCTTACCCATCTACCTAATCAAGGCATTTGTATCTACTCCGATGCATAGGGTCTTGATGAACTTGAGAAAACCATAGAGCAAATTAAACCTTACAACACACGGTCCTTCCTGCTCTTAGATGAATCCGAAACCTAATCCATAGAGAACCAACCATCTACAATTTGCCAAACCAAATCGAAACAAATGATCTCTTTGATCGCCTAGGCCCTTGTAAACTAGTCATTAGGGAAAATTCCTATTCCACCATAAGAAATAGAGACCACACTCAAGCAGTTATTGCTTTAATGTTGTATTGCCTACAAAATAGACAACCCTTTAACCTTGCCTACTTCATCATTAGGAGGATGTACTTCTTTAGGGATAGACGAGACAAAGTTCTACCATATATGGCATGATATTGACTCGTCTCTTTAAGAACCTTAAAGCAAACATGGCATAAGGCTCATTTGATGAACGTTACAAACTTGTCCCAAGGAAAATGTCCTCACTTAAGGCAAAACAACCCAAAAGACCTCCACCTAAAAGAACTAGGAATGTAGGAAAGTCTAAAGCTTTACTCCTCACGTAGTAATTTGCGCCGCCCTTATCTTCAACCGAATTACCACTTTCAGATAATGGAGACTTGCCTAGTACTTAGCTTTCACTTAGGTCTTATCATAGGGCTCTTAAGGATGATCCAAACATGTCCAAGGAACAAAAGGAGATAAGAGGAATGTTTAAAATTTTAGCTAGAGCATTGCACAACTTTGCAAGGATGTTGAAGAAAGGATGTCGTTGAAGAAAAACTTGTTTGTGAAACATTTTAAGTGTCTTATTAATGTTTCTTTGGATTATTAACTTTTTTACTTGAATTTGCATGCGTACACTAGATGATGAAACTATGTACTCTCTTTATTAGCTAGTGCTTATGACTATCATAATCATGTCGATGTTATTTGGTAGTACAAAATATTGCTTGCATAATAATTTATCTTGTGTTTTGGGTGAAAATTGATGTTCTGGTCATTTTTGTTGAAGTTTGCGACACACGGATCCACCATAATAATGTACATCTACCAAATGGTGGATTCCGAGTGTCGCAAACTTCAACAAAAATGACCAGAACATCAATTTTCACCCAAAACACAAGATAAATTATTATGCAAGCAATATTTTGTACTACCAAATAACATCGACATGATTAGATATTCATAAGGCATAGCATAACAAAGAGAGTACGTAGTTTCAACATCTAGTGTACGCATGCAAATTCAAGTAAACAAGTTAACAATCCAAAGAAACATTAATAAGACACTTAAAATGTTTCACAAACAAGTCTTTCTTCAACGACATCCTTTCTTCAACATCCTCGCAAAGTTGTGCAATGCTCTATCTAAAATTTTAAACATTCCTCTTATCTCCTTTTGTTCCTTGGACATGTTTGGATCATCTTTAAGAGCCCTATGATAAGACCTAAGTGAAAGCTAAGTACTAGGCAAGTCTCCATTATCTGAAAGTGGTGATTCGGTTGAAGATAAGGTGGATAATTAGGTACGTTTTAGACTTTTTCCTACAATCCTAGTTCTTTTAGGTGAGGTCTTTTGGATGTTTTGCCTTAATGAGGACATTTTTCCTTGGAACAAGTTTGTAACGTTCATCAAATGAGCCTTATGCCATGTTTGCTTTAAGGTTCTTAAAGAGACGAGTCAATATCATGCCATATGGTAGAACTTTGGCTCGTCTATCCCTAAAGAAGTACATCCTCCTAATGATGAAGTAGGCAAGGTTAAAGGGTTGTCTATTTTGTAGGCAATACAACATTAAAGCAATAACTGCTTGAGTGTGGTCTCTATTTCTTATGGTGGAATAGGAATTTTCCCTTTTGGGTTAATGACAATTACAGGCCTAGGCGATCAAAGAGATCATTTGTTTCGATTTGGTTTGGCAAATTGTAGATGGTGGTTCTTCTATGGATTAGGTTTCGGATATCATCAAGAGCAGGAAGACGTGAGTTGTAAGGTTTAATTTGCTCTATGGTTTTCTCAAGTTCATCAAGACCCTATGCATCGGAGTAGATACAAATGCCTTGATTAGGGAGATGGTAAGCTCGGCAAATTAAAGCAAGTGGAGAGTTAAATTGATGATTGTTGATTAACGAAATTGATTAAGAAATGGTTTGTTGGAGTCTCTTTCTACTTAAGAAGTTTTGAAAAACTCAAAAATAACCTAGGACAAATTTTCTCATCTAGAGATAGCAAGCAATAAAAACCTATGGCGGTAAACTTGGCCACTGAGTCATCACTAAGGTCATTGTAGAAAGATGGGTCAATGGTTCTCCCTTCATGAACATATATACTTTCTAAATTCCTATAAGTAACCTAAGTTTATTAAAAACAGACATGTTTGGATCATTGTAGATTTTTTAGAGCTAGGCACTGGTTTTCTGTAGTCTTGTACGAATCACTTTGCATTTTGGTACCAGTGAAATTTAAGTGATTCAATGAGAAATTATTATAAATGTATCAATGACTCAATAAAGTGAAAACTACAATGTAAAAGTGTTTATAATTGACTTGATGTGGTGTAATGGTTCGCTTGACCTTACAAAATGAAAAGTGATAATAAAATAATAAGCAAAACCTGATGCATAACCTATGTTTGATATGCCTAGATGAATTGGGGGGGGGAGCGAAAAATTCTTAGAATATTAAGGCATCTCGTATATACATTCAAAAGTCTTAATGCATGAAGAGAATTTTTTTTGCGTTGCATTAACAATGTAGTTAAACAACCCTTGTTTTGAAAACTTCCTAGAAGTGGAAAAGCATAACTTGGGTATTGTCCAAAAATGATTTTGTAGAAACGCTTCAATTATGCATTGTGAGTAATATAATTAGTTTACATTGTTATATCAGTTCTAATGAGCACAAAAATAACAAAAAAATTGAAAGCCCAAATTATCGTGTTTTGATCAAGAACAAAACCTTAAGTAAGAAATTAAATAAAAAAGTAAGATGAAATCCCTTATCAATAGTTATAGGATTGATGATTTGTTGATGATCTTGTAAATTAATTCCTCCAATTGCCGATATTGGTTTGTTTAAGGGTTTTAGTATTTGAGTTCGTGGGTGTGTTTGTTTAATACTTGTTTGTGACCTATTTGTTAAAATTAGTTAATTACCAATGATTTAGTTACACACTGATCCACCTAAACCAAAACGGATCTCCGTAAGGTGATCCCTTGATTCACAGGTATCCATAAAAAACGGACAGAGTCACTTTTAGGCAAATTAAGATATGGAGTTGTGTTTTTGCAATTGAAGTATTTTATAAATACTAATTAGGAGTATGTGTATAAGTTTCGGAGTTGACTTCAAGTTTTTTTGAGTGAAAACGTGCAACTTTTGTCGTGAATTATCCTGAAAGAAATTCACCGTAGTCCGACTACTAGGAGTGTGATATCTTTTAGCATAAGTTTGACCATTACTAATAACACAATCATTTATGAACATTTAGTCAACACAAGTGTGAGTTGCAATTCGATGATTGTTCTTTTTGTCTTTTTTAATCGATTTTGTAATTTCATGTATTGACAATACATGTAGATTTTCAAAAAATATCTATGGCGTTTTTATTGATATTTGTTTAACTAATAAAATCCTAATCTCGATTATGGTTCCACGATCGAAGTTTTTGTAATTGGAATTTGTAATGAGAATTAATTTGAATAATGATTAATTACTACATTAAATTTCCGCTTACAATTATTTTTGAAATGATGGAGAATCACTATCCATGATAAGTTCCATCATTCTTAATCCTAATCTTAAATAATTAAATACTTCATGTTTTAAAGGCTTAGTAAATATATCGGCTATATTATCTTCGGATGTAACTTTCTCGATAGAGATATTGCCCTTTTGGACGTTATCGCGTAGAAAGTAATTGACATGGGGGGATTATTGGGGGGTGGATTCTATATGTTTAGTTCTAAAGTGTTGTATGGGTATTTTACTTAAGTCGATAGCGCCTTTATTGTCGCACATAATCAGAACGTCATCGAGGCGTATGCCATAGTTGATGAGAGCTTGTTTCATCCATAGTGCTTGTTAGTGCAAATATTATGATATTTAATCTATACAATCTCTTTATGTTTTGGTAATGACAAACATGTGACTTGTAATACATAACCTAAAGTGCGCAAGTTACTCGTAATCACAAATCATCATGCAATACATGCAACAACCTCTCTTCGACAACTCAAAGTATGCAATCAAGAAAGAACATTGGTTTACACCCGACGTAATCACTTAAGTAGTACAAACAAATCATTAAACATGATTTGATCAAGAAAATATTTTTTCTTATTAATCCATCACATTTCACAAACTATATTTTTACAAAATACACAAAATAGTTTTGCTAAACAAAAACAAAAATAATGTTTTATTTGAAATTCAAAATTTGAATTTAGTTCCCCCAAAACAGAATACAGCTCAACAATAAACCTTCCCCACAAAAGGACCCCAAAAAAAAAAAAAAAAATTAAAGCGTCAGTCTAGGGGCAGCCCCCTTAGTGCCTAGGGCGGCCCCCATATATATAGGGGCCGCCGAGACCGCCACCAGTTGACCGTTGGATTTCCTTGCCTATAAATATTTCACTCTTTCCTGCAAAAAATTAACCGTCTTTGCACAAATTTTTCAAATTGCTTTCTCTCTCTAAAATCCCCTTTCTCTCTCTCTAAATCTATTGATCAATAACATAGTTTAATCTTGTTTAAATGTGATCCAATCTTATATCATTTCCTTCTTCCCTCATGTGCAAGAGAAGAACTTCGGTCATCTTCAAGATTCGAAGTTATGTAGTCTTGTTAGTCCAGTTTGAAACATTTTTATTACATATAGATCGAGTCCAGTCTTTTCCAATCTTATAGTGTGTAGATCCAAATGATGTATATATTTGGATGGGTTTTATTGTGGGCTATTAGGCTTAAAAAGGAAATTACATTAGCTAAAAACATAATTAAAAATGATACATTATGCTAAAAACTATTCTAAAACTACACTAAAGCTAGATTGATCTGTGAGTGAGTGAAGCTTCCTTTTTATAGGCAAGAGAAGAAGATTCTAGCCCTTAGACGCTCTTATTGATCTTGACCATTCATCTCTCCTAATCATTGGATCATGATTATAAGCCCTTAGATGAGAATATGTCACACGGATTGCCAGCGTGGCAATCCCTCATATTGGAGCCTTGTGCTTCTTTCCCACTTGTTTTAGTGCAAAAATCCCATCATTTGTGTGTTTCTTTAATTGCCCGCGTGTCATTCCTTGTGGGTCTCAACCAATCAAATGCTTTGGTGACGTTTCCTTTTGCCAGCGTGTTGCTTGGTACTAGAATCTTCTAACCACATCATCAATTTTGATTTACCCTTTTGATTTGGATGCAGGGTAAATCGAAGACGATGGTAAATAGAAACACACAATTTCGCGCCATTTCTTTCTTTTATTTGATTGACTCAGGGTATTATTGGGTTCGGTTATAAAAAAATGGACATAGGTCGGGTATTTATAAAAAGAATAATGGGCTAGTGTGTTTATATAATAGATAACGACCGTTATCTCTTTTATATAAAAGAGATAACGGTGTTAGGGTTTAAGGGACTTTAATTTAAGATGATTTAACATTAAGGGCTTTTGTGGTATTTTGAGGGTTTTGGCATTTAGTGGGTTGACCAAGGTTTGACTAGGTTGACCATTTGTTAGAAAACTTCCGGCTCTTGTGCACTCATTCCTTCTCGTGTCCGGCTTTGTCCGTTTTTGCTTTGATTTTGTCCATTTATTTAATATTCGTACCTGCACATACACAAACACAAAAACAAGCATATATTTGGCATTTTTACATGTTTTTGGTCTTTTGGGTTCGTTTTTACAAGGTAAAAGGTATGTGTAAAATAGCACATACCAGGGGACTAAATATGGAAAGTGTTTTGTTGTTTGATTCGTACTAGTTTTGTTATTAAATATACTTCGTATACTAGCTTGAAGGAAAATTTTCTCAAAAGAACTTGGAAGTGTCAACTTATGTTTGTCTAAGTCGTAAGAGTAGAAATGATGTCGAAAACACGAAATTTATGTGCTGGAACAACTTTTTAAAGTCTTATGTTCTACAGTTAAGTTACGAAATAATTTTGAACAAAAAACGTGTTTTGAGGTCACTGGTGGCGGTCCCATAAATGTTCGGGCGGCCCCCAAATATATCTGGGGGCCGTCACCTTTATGGGGCCGTCTGTCTGTTTTGTCAGTTTTTGGCAAACTTCGAAAAATCATATAAAATCAACCGTAAGTCCGTAGAAGTCGTGCCACCCGCCATTTCGAAGATAATCAAGTCTAGTTTCATTTAAAAATACTTCCAAGTCTTTATTCTAAACTTAAGTGAGTCAGAAATGCAAAATACTATATAGTGGTCAAAACTATATGTTCGGTTTGACGTAAAAC
>BQNB010073309.1:6319-32159 GCA_026074375.1 Tanacetum coccineum
ATCACCATCTAATTGTGTTTGTGAAATAATGATTAAATCCCATTTGATAAATAAATGCCATGTATTAAAGCTCGTATAATCGTTAAATAGTTCAATCGCCTTTGTAAAATAACATTTATAAAGTTTAAAACAAGTATAAATATTATTTAAGTGATTCCAAAATGTTTCGCAAAAATTTATAAAAAAAACGAACCAACACTATTCATCTCAGGAAATAGTGTCTAGTTTACAAAATATACATCCGAAAATTATGAAAATCGGCAGGTTTATGTAAAATGTCGTTCCGAACAACTTTGTAGTTTTACATTTCGACTCAATCAGACCCGAAGGCCCTCGAAAATGAGCTTCAGCAGCTGCTGAAGCGTGCACAGTTTTTCAGCTTATATATATAATGTTCGATAACTTTGAAACGTCGTATCTTACTCGTTTTAACTCCGTTTTTAGTGATTCTTTCGAGTACGTCTTCGTAATTAAAAGTTTTATAATTATTTTCCAAAAATGTATCTGTTGTGAACAGTAAATTTTATAAAATTAGTTTTATAAAAGTTTAATTAACGTATAACTCGTAAACTATGTATCTTCTTCGTTATAAATCCGTTTTTCGAGTTTCTTACCTTTTTGGAATCGTCATGATGTGTAGAATTTTATAAAAATATAAAATAATATGTTATTTACACGAATTTTGGACAGAAACTTGGTGTGACTTTGATAACTCCATTTTCATGTTAAAATCCTAAATGGTGATTTAGTTATATAGAACATGTAAACACATAAAAATGAATAAAGTAAAGACATGAAAGGTTTTTAGATAACCTTAATGAGATGTAGTGTGATGAACCAAAGTATCTAAACCCTTGTTTAGATATAAAACCAAAGCTTGAAATTATGAAAACCCTAGATTAGGTTATAAACCTTAATCTTACTTTCTTTGCTTCAATACTTGCAAATGGTTAACCAAGGCTTGCAAACACCTTAGTATATCTTAGAAATGATGTGTGATGGCTTGAATATGTTGAAGAAAAATTTGTATGGATTATGTAAAGGGGGTTTGTTTGCCGTGAGCTTAAGGAGAGAAAGAGAGGAGTTTTGTGAAAATTTTACTAAGTGTTTATGCTTGAATCACTAGTATACATGTATATATAGGATAAGTATTGGTCAAAACTTTCTCAAGAAGGGTCAATGGTCAAAAGGGGGGGGGAATTCGGTCAAGGGGACAATGGGAGGGTTTTGGGGAAAGTCTTGGTCTTTGCCTTGAGTCAAAGTAACAAACTAGCTAGGTTTTAATTGCAAGATAGATGTACATTGACCAAGTGTAAGATTTTTCTTATAAAACCTTGTATAAATTGCACTAATTTCGGCACATATATGCTATATATGATATATTTTTGTAACTTTTATGTATTGGGTAAAGCGTAGGAAAGTTTTGGTGGTTCCGGGTATGCCTAAACGTAATCACTTTACGCAACCAATAAAAATAAAAAAAGTTGATTATTACTTTCGTAAAAATAATATATTGCTTACTTGACGAAAACTTTATACATTGTTTGGTGTCCGTTTACGTTAATTGTTGATTTTTAGTTTTCGCGATTTTACTATATAATGAGAATTAAAAGTAAACGTGTAGGAAAAAAATTAATTATTAAAATAGATGACGTCGTAAATTGCCTGAAAATACGGAATGTTACACATTGTAAGTTAAACAATGGTCTCTAATTTTTTTTAGACAATATCGTATTACACGAAAGAAGGTCATAATTTTGTTTACATGGAATTATGTATGAATCTAAGTATTACAAGTCTTGTATGGGCGGGACTTGTAATATAAGGATTGATATGATAATTGTTATGTTAATAAAACCCGTCACAGTTCTATTTACATGGGATTATGTATGAATCTAAGTATTACAAGTCTTGTATGTGTGGGACTTGTAATAGGAGGATTTTTATGATATTGCCTATGTTGACTCGTCCATAATGACTTTTAACTCTATTTACTCTAACCGAAAGTCCAGTACTCATTAACCTATCTTGAACTTTGTGTCCTCTCCTGAGTTTTACTCCACGTTCTCCGAGTCGAGTTTTTAAACACTTGTGCCCATACTTTTAGAGAACATGCATCGTCATGTTAACCAACACATTAAAGGTTATGTGAGTCCGCGTATTGCATCAAAAATTATTAAGTATGATGATTTATAATCTCTTTATTTGAAAGGATTGGGAACCCCTCTCATTTGAATAAATAAATTGTAATATCACAAACCATAAAGTTTATCATTTCATTATTTACCGAAAATTGGGATGGTTCTTTATGCAATATATATAAGTTATAAATGAGTTGGGCTTAATGTATCCAATTGACACGAGTATGAACTCGAACCCGATAATCACGGAATTCGTTTAGGAAAGGTTAAAACACCAATCGTGTCTTTCCAATAAGCATAACTTAAGCCTCACTTGGAACTACCTTATCTCATCTTAAGTTATCACTTTTTTCAGTTACAAAACTCTTTACAGACGCGAACTGCTTGTGGAGCTAATAGACTTGTTACACTTTTGAGCAAATGGACTTGGTTTAATCTCGAACTAACAGACTGAGTACAATATTCCACCACCTATCACATTAGCTCTCCCGTGAGCTCCTCCCATTTGTTGAACTTTATTCTAGCGAGATTGTTTCTCAAAATGTCCTCTCTCCCCATCCCATCACCTTTTGTTATAGTTTTCGTGGTTATGTGCTGGTGTTGGGGTCCTGGAGCTGGGTCCCTCCCAGAGCGTTGTAACTTTTCCAATAGGTAATGGCAACCCTTTAAAACAGAATAAACACTATCGGAGAAACATTTAGTCAAACTAGTCATTCGGCCTTAGTACGAAGACTTAGGTCGCGATACATCCTGTACTGCCAAGTAAGTTAATACTTACATCCATTTGCCTCGAACCGATTTTAATCATTTCAAACATTACTAGATATCAGAAACGAGGACTTAGTCCTTGAAACATTTTTAAACATTATATAGACATACTCAAGCGACTACACTTTCTTCTTGATGTTTTCACTATTATGAGACTTTCTTTATAACACGTTTATATCAGTCACAAGACCTGTAATGATATTTTTTTTGAGATACCTAGTTTGATGGATTAAATATCCTGGTCAAGCCTAGCCAAATTTTTTGGTATATTGAGAAGTGTCGAAGCATCTAATTTTGCTGACTAGAGTTATCAACGCCATGTTTAAAAACTGGTTATTAAATCTTAGTTCTTTTCTTGGTCACACAGTAGGTTAACAAGAATCGAATCCCGGGACAGGATTCCTTTATGGGGTCAGGCAATTGTAACAACTGTGCGATTTTAGAATTTTGAATGACTATTTGTTACCCTTTTACTTTTACGGGTACCCGACTTTAACTTTTTAATTTAGATTTTTTTTTTTTTTAAAATTGTCACATAAAAACGATTACCGCGTAACCGGTAATTTTTCGAAACATATTTAAATAATAAATCATATTTATTATTACGTATCTCTCATGTGCAAATTTATTTTTAACTTATTTGACTTGAAAACGAGAAGACATATGTTATTCCTAAGTTGACTTATCAAAAACGACCCGCTAAATCATGTTTTCACGACTCGGACTCTAAAGCATTTGTGTAAAAGATATTCCGGACAACTTTCTTAGTTTTGTCCCGAGGACCCTGAAAAACAAACAAAAAAAAAATGACTGAATACCCTCGCAAATTTTAGAATCTGAGAACAACAATGGTACGACACAAATAATTAAATTATATTGAATTATACTTTTTATTAAATAAAAATATTTAATAAAATTATGTATCATTTTATTCAGAAACGTTTGTTAAAAAACGCAAATATTCAAGTTAAAGTTCATTTTACGGACAAAGTTATCACTGATACACAATAAATAAATAAACATTTTAGATAAATGTTATAAAACAATTATGAAATATATAGTCTGTAAATACTCATTTTCGTAGAAAAAACTATTTGAAAAACAATGGCGCAAGTTTCATGTCTTGAATCATCCGTTTTAAGTACTTAAAAACGTGCCCGCCACATGAACCTTTTTTTTACAAATTTTACAATTTAGGGCCCTAACTGTGGTTTTATTTACAACAGATGAACTTGATCTATTGGCAAATTGTCCATTTTTTTTTAAATTTTCATCTTATTTAGTTAAGTATTAGGTTAACTCATTTTACCTAGCCCCTTTTTTCCTCTCCCATTTTACGGGCCACCTCCGGCAGGATTCCGACCATCCCTCGACGCTGCCGGCCGCACCACAGCCAAAACCCCTCCGCGCCATCACATCGCCACCTCTACTCCACGATCATCCCTACATCATCTCACTACATCCACCCACCACCGATCCACAACACCACGCCACAACCCACACGCACCACCACCAAGGGTGGTGTGTTTTATTAACACCAACAGGGTGCGTTTGGTTTGAAGTCCCAAAGGGTGCGTTGGTTCGCTGTTAACAAACCACCTAGGGAGTGCGTTGTTTTATTGGGTGGCAGCCACCACCAAGAGTGCGTTTGGTTGGGTACAAATCTTGTACGGGTGGCGTATGGGGTTGCAGTATTCAAGACCAAAAAGGGTGCGTTTGGTCTAATTAATGACCTAAAGGGTGCGTTCGTCTATAAAACGACCTAAAAGGGTTGTTTGGTTTTCTTAGATAATCATAGGGGCGTTTGGTTTTGATAGAAAACGATAGGGTGCGTTAGTTGTTCTTAAAACCGCCATAGGTGTGTTTGGCGTTTCCGAATTCACCCCACCGATCCACCGACATCATCTCCTACATCCACCCACCACCGATCCACACCACCACGCCACACCCATCACGCACCACCACCAAGGGTGCGTGTGGTTTTATTAACCACCAACAGCGTGCGTTTGGTTTGCAATGACCCACAAGGGTGCGTTGGTTCGCTGTACAACAACCCCTAGGGGGTGCGTTTGGGTGGCAGCCACCACCAAGGGTGCGTTTGGATCTGGGTACAACCATGTAAGGTGCGTTGGGTTGCAGTCACGACCCACAAAGGGCGTGTTTGGTCTAAAAACGACCCAAAAGGGTGCGTTTGGTCTAAAAACGACCCAAAAGGGTTCGTTTGGTTTTCTTAGAAACGCACATGGTGCGTTTGGTTTTGATAGAAATGCATAGGGTGCGTTTGGTTGTTCTTAAACTGCCATAGGGTGCGTTTGGGTTAACAGTTTCACCAAGAGGGTGCGTTTAGGTTAACAGTTTCACCGAGAGGGTGCGTTTGGGTTAACATAAGCACCATAAGGTGCGTTTGGTTTAGCAGTTTTGCACTAAGAGTGCGTTTGGTTGTGCAGGAACGCACTAAGGGTGCGTTTGGTTGCGCAGGAACGCACTAAGGGTATGTTTGGTTGTGCAGAAACACATAAGGGTGCGTTTGGGTCAGCAGAAAATCAAATAGGGTGCGTTTGGGTTAGTAGAAACACCAAAGAGGCGTGTTTGGTTCGTTGTTTTACAGCAAGGGTGCATTTGGTTTATATAAATCGACTAATAAATATATCGTAAGATTTTATAAATATGGGAAACGTTGTATAAACGAAAAGGTTATGCTGAAATTTCTATAAATTTTTATACTTAGTAAGTTTCACTATGATTTCTATTAGTTTAGAAACCCGATAAAAGGACGAAGTTATATAGTTTTAAGATTATTAAATTGTTATTATACAATAACCCGACAAACAAACGAGAACTATACTTTTACAAATGAGACAACTATTTTAGCTACAACCCATCAAGAAAACGGAATACTAAATTATAAAATATTATTTTATAATTCCCGACTAGAAGATAAAGTCATAACTTTTGTAAAAGCTTTGAAAACATCGTTTACATAATTCTCAACTATAAAACGTGCGTTACTTTTATAACAAGGACTCTTTATTAACTTATATGGTGATTTCCGAACACGTGTCGAATTATGTTGTTTTAATTAGTTTCTCACATTTCTTATATAATACTTGCAAGGTATTATATACCTCGATTATTTATTTAATTGGTTTCCTTTGTTATATAATTCACGGTATGAATTATATACTTGTTTATTTTTCATATGTAATATATACGGAATATATTACATACTTTGTGTTTACTTTTCGATTTATTTTATTTAACCAACCATCAAACTATTACAACTTGGAATCTAAATCTTTTATCAACGTGTCGCGTTGATGTGACTATTCATCAAAAAACCCAAATACATTATCCTAGGCTAGTGGATCATAGCCGTTAAGATAAACCGCAACTTCTTGGTCGAGTCGTTCTGGTTTTTGTTTGTGTTGTGCTTAATATGTGCATTTCTACTAATCATTCTACAACTTTGAGGTGAGTTTATAGCCTCATGTTTGACTGGTTTTATATATATTTTTGGGGTGAGAACATGCTTGTTTGCAAATTCATTCACATGATTGACTTATGCTTGTTACATGATCGTTTACAATTTGGTTTACAAACTTATTTACATAGCTCGTTATGGGATACATTATTTGACTTCATTTTTGGTCACAAATACATACTTTACTTTTGAAATGATTACGGATTAGCTTAAGTGGATTGAACTGATAACAACAAGTAAATGCCCGGGTGTTCTTGGAGGGGACACCTGCGAGGGGTACATATTCATTACTGCTCGGGTGTTCTTGGAGGAGACACCTGTGATGGGTACATAGTGCATCGGTTTCATGAACTTAAAGTAATTGTAATCATTGTTTTATACACACATGAATATTTACGTTGCCTTGAATAAAGTGGCAATACATACTTTGGACAATTGCGGTCAAATTTTCATACATACATTTTGTGACTATTTGGGGATTGAAATGATCATGCTTATTTTACAACTCTTTGATTTCTAAAAATCATACATACATTTTGGAAGAACATTTAAGGATTGAAATGGTCATACACACTTTACAGAACTTTGGTTCAACATTTATACTTACAAAAACCTATGAACTCACCAAGTTTATGTTGACCCTTTTAAGCATGTTTTTCTTAGGTGAATTAGATGTTTGGCTTACTTGATGCGCACTGGAGTTTAAATTTGACAAAATTTCATTTATGGATTTCTACTTGCATACAAATGATCAAATCTCGTTGGGTTATTTTCAAGCTTTTCATTGTGATGCAATTATGGGACAAATGTTATATCAATTTCAAGGAAATCAACGAGATTACTTTTCAAACGACACATTTAGAGGTCGTTCTCTTGTATCTTGTGCTGTTGTATTATGAAGTAACATTCCCGGACATATTTTCGTTGTGACACATTTTTGGGGGTGTTACAGATTGGCATCAGAGCACTGGTTATAGAGAACTAGGTTGCATATGTTACCTAGACTATAACCGTTTTCACAAACATTGCATCACATCAAACATTTTCAATGTGCATACACACTACTTGCTTACTTGCTTACATTACTTGTTACATTATGTGCTTACATGACATACATACATATATGTATATATATATATATATATATATATATATATATATATGTATATATATGTATATATATATATATATATATATATATATATATATATATATATATATACACACACATATATATATATAATATTTGCATGTATCCCTTTGCGTATATCATACATTTATCTATATATGAGTTATTTATATAAATATCAGAACAATTCTTAAGACAATGTGAGCTACACAATGGTCTCATTTTACTTCTTAGATATTGTGAGTTGCACAATGGTCTCACTTTGTTCTGAGACATTGTGTCACACCCCCAAAAATCAGGACAACGCAGCGGAATGGTAACATTGGGGTGCGACTTCAGGGCACAAAACACAAGTCACGAAAACGACCTCAAAAGAGACGTTTTATAAAATGTCACATTCAATTTAGTAAAAATGTCAGAGTTACACAGGTTCCATTTATAATGTATTAGAAAACATTGTCAAAACGTTTGTCAAATAGTACTCAAGTTATTAAGCCTTAAAAAATATATATATCCGCGCGACTCGAATGCTCCCAATGCTCCACTAGCAAAATAGTAACCTGAAAATACATGCTAAAACGTCAACAATAATGTTGGTGAATTCATAGGTTTAAGTAAAAAGCAGTATTGAAATAATTTAAGAAATATTTCAAAAGAAAAGTAGCGTTACAACATTTAAAAGTGTTATTTTCGAAATCCATCCCGAAAATCCAAAAGTATGATTCAGTAAATCTAGAAGTATTAAAAGTGCGACCACAAGGATCGAAAGTAATGGTGGACTAATACTCGTTAGTAAATATTCCGAAGTCTAAACAAGTAGGTTAACGACAAGGGAAACAAATTCACCAAGTCTAAGTATATATTATTGCACTAAGCTCATGACCCCGAAGCTTAACGTAATAAACTGTAATCAAACCAGTACTCGAGGTTTGTGCCCTAACACGGGAATCTGATGTTACAAAAAACATCTACGAATTTTTCTCCAATACTCCAGATGTTGCCCAAACATCCACTACGCAATTTTCTCAAATGTTAATGCACCTGATCACAAACTAGTCGAGTCCAAGGAAAGGTGGGGATTGTCAGTCACGATAGATCTATCACAAACACTACCAGCCCCGCATCACTATCACAGCAATTAACGGTTCATGAAAAGTAGGGATTAAGTGGCAATATAGTGACTACTTCACCGCCGCACATGATTATTCAGGCTGTAATCTGGATAGCATACAATTTAGATACCCAACACTTGCTGCTCCGTAGTAAACATATCAATGCTTGTTCTAAATTCACGCGTCTCTTCCTATACAAAGGGTAGGTATTCAACACGACTCTCAAATCATGTAGTAAACAAATCAAGATTTAGTAAAAATAGTCAGGTAATGCTTACGTATAAAAATCAATAGGTTTATGTAGTAAATACGGACGTTTTTCTCACCCCGAAACACTGTTTAAGAAAACTCCCATTAAAAAGAGAAAAGGTTGGGGGCTACTGCAAACAACTACAAAGTATTGAACACCCGGTAATTGTACTGTAGTAAAATATAAAAGTTCTGTAACCTCGAGCATGTATTTCCCCCTCGCGGGTTTATAAAGATTGAAATGCGGAGGACTATGAACTCACCTCGAGTAAATGGAAATCAAACATAGTATTCACAATATGAAAATGCGTCACGAAAGGGAATCCGAAGGCAACCTAATCAATATAGGTCGTTTATGTATAAGTACTAAACACTTGATTATTATAGGTGTATAGCTCATCATACTATCTGTTAGGGCTATCATATTTAGAGAGTCATGTAGTGGAACGTATATGAGGAGCTATGACTATTTAAATGTATATTAAAAAATCGTTCGATACGCCACCCCGAAGAGGCCTCATTATGAAACTCCCTAGTAAATATAGCAACTTTGCTTATACCACATTTATGGTCTAATATTGTTCAATCAACAATCTAACTCGTTGTGGTAAAATTGTGCTTTATGAAAATAATGTTTAAATCGCATTGATAAAAATAATAATCATGATTAAAGCTCGTATAATCGATTAAATAGTTCAATCGCCTTTGTAAAATAACATTTATAAAGTTTAAAACAAGTATAAATATTATTTAAGTGATTCCAAAATGTTTCGTAAAAATTTAAAAAAAACGAACCAACACTATTCATCTCAGGAAATAGTGTCTAGTTTACAAAAATTACATCGATAATTATGAAAATTGGCAGGTTTATGTAAAGAATGTCGTTTACGTACACAAATTTAGTGTTCTTACTTTCGACCTCAATCGGACCCGAAGGCCCTCGAAAATGAGCTTCAGCAGCTGCTGAAGCGTGCACAGTTTTTCAGCTTATATATATAATGTTTGATAACTTTGAAACGTGTATCTTACTCGTTTTTAACTCCGTTTTTAAGTGACTTCTTTCGAGTACGTATAACTCGTTTTTAACGTAACTTTTTCGTTATTAATCCGTTTGACAAGTTTCTTACCTTTTCGGAATCGTCGTGAAATGTATTATCTTATAAAAATATAAATTAAGTATGTTTTTATACACTTTTGGGACAGAAAGTTTGGGTGACTTTATTAAGTCTATTTTTAACCTTGTTTTTATATTTTACACTTTATAACTTTACCAAAAGTGTACAAGTCTTTTACTTCCATTATGACTTTATTTTTGTGTTCATATATCATGACTAAAAGCTCATAAAACTATATTTCCAAGAAAAATCCATGTTTACAAGTTAAACATATCCTAATGGTGATTTCACTATATAAACATCACATATTCATATAATCATATAAATGAAAAGTTAAGGGCTTAAGATAACCTTAATGAGATGATGTAGGATGATGACAAATAAATGCTAAACCCTTGTTTCCAAATAAAAACCTAAATCTTGATTTCTTGCTTCAACACTTGTAAATAATTAATCAAGGCTTCAAAATACTTTGAGGTATCTTAGATATGATATGAGAGTGTATGTAAATAGGTTATATAAATTTTGTATGGATAGTTTAGAGGGGGAGGGTTGAGCCGTGGGTTTTGAGAGAAAGGAAGAGAGAAAATGTGAAATTTTGTTAAGTAAAAGTGTAAGTAAACTCTTATGCTTGTATGAAATATATATAGGAGGGTATGTAGATATTTACTTGTTCAAACTTTGACTAGAAAGTCCAAGACATAGATGAGTAAAATGGGGAAGACCAAATTGGTCAAAGGGAACAAGGCATGGCTAGGTTTAATGAGGTATGTATGTACATGCTCTAGTTAATATTTGTGTTCTTATGTTCCCCTAGATGGAGGTTATCCCATGGAATTAAGGAAGAATGACTAGAAATATATTTTTTTGTAACTTTTATGTATTGGGTATAAAAGTGGGTATTTGTTGAAGCGTAGGAAAGTTTTGGTGGTTCCGGGTATGCCTAAACGTAATCACTTTACGCAACCAATAAAAATAAAAAAAGTTGATTATTACTTTCGTAAAAATAATATATTGCTTACTTGACGAAAACTTTAATTCGTTTGGTGTCCGTTTACGTTAATTGTTGATTTTTAGTTTTCGCGATTTTACTATATAATGAGAATTAAAAGTAAACGTGTAGAAAAAAAATTAATTATTAAAATAGATGACGTCGTAAATTGCCTGAAAATACGGAATGTTACACATTGTAAGTTAAACAATGGTCTCTAATTTTTTTTAGACAATATCGTATTACACGAAAGCCGTCATAATTTTGTTTACATGGAATTATGTATGAATCTAAGTATTACAAGTCTTGTATGGGTGGGACTTGTAATATGAGGATTGATATGATAATTGCTAGGTTAGCAAAACCCGTCACAGTTCTGTTTACATGGGATTATGTATGAATCTAAGTATTACAAGTCTTGTATGGGCGGGACTTATAATAGGAGGATTTATATGATAATTGCTATGTTGACTCGTTCATAAAGGCTTTTACCTTATTTACTCTAACCGAGTACTCATTAACTATCTTGAACTCTATGTCGATATTTCCCTGATAGTTTTACTCCCCGTCTCCGAAGACGAGTTTTAAACACTTGTCCCATACTCATTAGAACACATGCATCGGTATGTCATTCACCACCTTGAAGGTTATGTGAGTACGCGTATTGCATTGGAAATTATTAAGTAGCATGATTTATAATCTCTTTATTTGAAAGGAATGATACGCCTCTTTATTTAAATAAATAAATTGTAAATCACCGAACCATAAGTTTATCAATTCATTATTTATATAAATTGGGACGCTTCTTTATGCAAATAATAAATTATAAATGAGTGGGCTTAATGTTATCCAATATGACACGAGTACGAACTCGAACCCGATAATCAACGAAATCCGTTAAAAAAGTCTAGAAACACAATCGTGTCTTACTACTCAGCAGAATCTTAAGGCCTCATTTGAGCTACCTTATTTCATTCTTAAGTTATTACTTTTGCCATTACAAATCTTTACGATCGCGAACTGCTTGTGGAGCTAATAGACTTGCTACACTTTTGAGCAAATGGACTTGGTTCAATCTCGAACTAACAGACTGAGTACAATATTCCACCACCTATCACATTAGCTCTCCCGCGAGCTCCTCCCATTTATTGAACTTTATTCTAGGGAGATTGTTTCTCAAAATGTCCTATCTCCCCATCCCATCACCGTTTGTTATAGTTTTTGTGGTTATGTTGCTGTTGTTGGGTCCTGGAGCGGTCCCAACTTGTACAACTTTATCCAATAGGTAATGCAACCCCCTTAAACCAGATAAACACCTATCGGCGAAACATCTAGTCGAACTATTCATTTCGGGCCACTAGTACGAAGACTTAGGTCGCGATACATCATAGTACTGCCAAGTAAGTTAAATACTTACATCCATTAGCCTCGTCCGATATTAATCATCGAACATTACATATATCATAAACGAGACTTCGTCCTTGAACATTTAAAACATTATATATACATACTCAAGCGACTACACTTTCTTCTTGATGTTTTCACTATTATGGGACTTTCTTTATAACGCGTTTATATCAGTCACAAGACCTGTAATGATATTTTTTTTGAGATACCTAGTTTGATGGATTAAATATCCTGGTCAAGCCTAGCCAAATTTTTTGGTATATTGAGAAGTGTCGAAGCATCTAATTTTGCTGACTAGAGTTATCAACGCCATGTTTAAAAACTGGTTATTAAATCTTAGTTCTTTTCTTGGTCACACAGTAGGTTAACAAGAATCGAATCCCGGGACAGGATTCCTTTAAGGGGTAGGCATTGTAACAACCGGCGATTTTTGGAATTTTAAATGACTATTTTACCCTTTGACTTTTCGGGTCCGACTTAACTTTTTAACTTTAGATCTTTTATTGTCACATAAAAACGATTACCGCGTAACCGGTAATTTTTCGAAACATATTTAAATAATAAATCATATTTATTATTACGTATCTCTCATGTGCAAATTTATTTTTAACTTATTTGACTTGAAAACGAGAAGACATATGTTATTCATAAGTTGACTTATCAAAAACGACCCGCTAAATCATGTTTTCACGACTCGTCCGTAGTAAAACAATCATGTTGTTCAAAATTCACGGTTTCAAAGGTAGGTATTCAACGATCTCAAATCATGTAGTAAACAAATCAAGATTTAGTAAAAATAGTCAGGTAATGCTTACGTATAAAAATCAATAGGTTTATGTAGTAAAACGAGCACGTATTCTCACCCCGAAAACAGTTTAAGAAAACCATTAAAAGAGAAAAGGTGGGGCTATGAACTCACAAAGTATTGAAAGGTAATTGTACTGTAGTAAAATATACAAGTTTGTAAACGAGCATGTATTCCCCTCGCGGGTTTATAAAAGATTGAAATGCGAGACTATGAACTCACCTCGAGTAAATGGAAATCAACAAGTATTCACAATAGAAAAATGCGTCACGAAGGAATCCGAAGGCAACCTAATCCAATATAGGTCGTATAAGTACTAAACACTTGATTATTTATAGGTCGTATAGCTCATCATACTATCGTTCGGGCTATCATAATTAAGAGGTCATGTAGTGACGTATGAGGAGCTAGGACACTTTAAATCGTAAATTCAACAACTCGTCGATACGCCACCCCGAAGAGGCCTCATTATGAAACTCCCTAGTAATATAGCACTTTGCTTAATACCACATATAGGTCTATATAGTTCAATCACCATCTAATCGTTTTGGTAAAATTGTGTTTATGAATAAGGTTAAACGCATTTGATAAATATAATATGTATTAACAGCTCGTTATAATCGTTAATTTGTTAATCGCCTTTGTAAAATACATTTATAAAGTTTTTAAACAAGTTATAAAATTATTTATTTAAGTGGATTCAAAATGTTTCGTAAAAATAAAAAATTTATAAAAAACGAACCAACACTATTCATCTCAGGAAATAGTGTCTAGTTTACAAAATATACATCCGAAAATTATGAAAATTGGCAGGTTTATGTAAAATGTCGTTCCGAACAACTTTGTAGTTTTACATTTCGACTCAATCGGACCCGAAGGCCCTCGAAAATGAGCTTCAGCAGCTGCTGAAGCGTGCACAGTTTTTCAGCTTATATATATAATGTTCGATAACTTTGAAACGTCGTATCTTACTCGTTTTAACTCCGTTTTTAGTGATTCTTTCGAGTACGTCTTCGTAATTAAAAGTTTTATAATTATTTTCCAAAAATGTATCTGTTGTGAACAGTAAATTTTATAAAATTAGTTTTATAAAAGTTTAATTAACGTATAACTCGTAAACTATGTATCTTCTTCGTTATAAATCCGTTTTTCGAGTTTCTTATCTTTTTGGAATCGTCATGATGTGTAGAATTTTTATAAAAATATAAAAATTATATGTTTTTACACGATTTTGAGACAGAAACTTGGTTTGTGACTTTGATAATCCATTTTCATGTTAAAATCTAAATGGTGATTTTAGTTATATAGAACATGTAAACACATAAAGAATGAATATAAGATTAAAGACTTGAACGGTTTTTAGATAACTTAATGAGATGTAGTGTGATGAACCAAAGTATCTAAACCCTTGTTTAGATATAAAACCAAAGCTTGAAATTATGAAAACCCTAGATTAGGTTATAAACCTTAATCTTACTTTCTTTGCTTCAATACTTGCAAATGGTTAACCAAGGCTTGCAAACACCTTAGTATATCTTAGAAATGATGTGTGGTGGCTTGAATATGTTGAAGAAAAATTTGTATGGATTATGTAAAGGGGGTTTGTTTGCCGTGAGCTTAAGGAGAGAAAGAGAGGAGTTTTGTGAAAATTTTACTAAGTGTTAAGTATTGTATGAGTTACTACTAGCAAGTATACTTCTTATATAATAAAAAGGCTAGTCAAAGATGAAATAGAAGTCCAAGACATAGATGAGTAAAATGGGGAAGACCAAATTGGTCAAAGGGAACAAGGCATGGCTAGGTTTAATGAGGTATGTATGTACATGCTCTAGTTATTTATTTGTGTTACTTATTTTTCCACCTTGTGGAGGTTTTCTATGGTATTAAGGATGAATGACTTATGAAATATATTTTTTTGTTACTTTTATGTATTGGGTATATAAAGTGGGGTATTTTGTTGAAGCGTAGGAAAGTTTTGGTGGTTCCGGGTATGCCTAAACGTAATCACTTTACGCAACCAATAAAAATAAAAAAAGTTGATTATTACTTTCGTAAAAATAATATATTGCTTACTTGACGAAAACTTTATACATTGTTTGGTGTCCGTTTACGTTAATTGTTGATTTTTAGTTTTCGCGATTTTACTATATAATGAGAATTAAAAGTAAACGTGTAGAAAAAAAATTAATTATTAAAATAGATGACGTCGTAAATTGCCTGAAAATACGGAATGTTACACATTGTAAGTTAAACAATGGTCTCTAATTTTTTTTAGACAATATCGTATTACACGAAAGAAGGTCATAATTTTGTTTACATGGAATTATGTATGAATCTAAGTATTACAAGTCTTGTATGGGCGGGACTTGTAATATAAGGATTGATATGATAATTGTTATGTTAATAAAACCCGTCACAGTTCTATTTACATGGGATTATGTATGAATCTAAGTATTACAAGTCTTGTATGTGTGGGACTTGTAATAGGAGGATTTTTATGATATTGCCTATGTTGACTCGTCCATAATGACTTTTAACTCTATTTACTCTAACCGAAAGTCCAGTACTCATTAACCTATCTTGAACTTTGTGTCCTCTCCTGAGTTTTACTCCACGTTCTCCGAGTCGAGTTTTTAAACACTTGTGCCCATACTTTTAGAGAACATGCATCGTCATGTTAACCAACACATTAAAGGTTATGTGAGTCCGCGTATTGCATCAAAAATTATTAAGTATGATGATTTATAATCTCTTTATTTGAAAGGATTGGGAACCCCTCTCATTTGAATAAATAAATTGTAATATCACAAACCATAAAGTTTATCATTTCATTATTTACCGAAAATTGGGATGGTTCTTTATGCAATATATATAAGTTATAAATGAGTTGGGCTTAATGTATCCAATTGACACGAGTATGAACTCGAACCCGATAATCACGGAATTCGTTTAGGAAAGGTTAAAACACCAATCGTGTCTTTCCAATAAGCATAACTTAAGCCTCACTTGGAACTACCTTATCTCATCTTAAGTTATCACTTTTTTCAGTTACAAAACTCTTTACAGACGCGAACTGCTTGTGGAGCTAATAGACTTGTTACACTTTTGAGCAAATGGACTTGGTTTAATCTCGAACTAACAGACTGAGTACAATATTCCACCACCTATCACATTAGCTCTCCCGTGAGCTCCTCCCATTTGTTGAACTTTATTCTAGCGAGATTGTTTCTCAAAATGTCCTCTCTCCCCATCCCATCACCTTTTGTTATAGTTTTCGTGGTTATGTGCTGGTGTTGGGGTCCTGGAGCTGGGTCCCTCCCAGAGCGTTGTAACTTTTCCAATAGGTAATGGCAACCCTTTAAAACAGAATAAACACTATCGGAGAAACATTTAGTCAAACTAGTCATTCGGCCTTAGTACGAAGACTTAGGTCGCGATACATCCTGTACTGCCAAGTAAGTTAATACTTACATCCATTTGCCTCGAACCGATTTTAATCATTTCAAACATTACTAGATATCAGAAACGAGGACTTAGTCCTTGAAACATTTTTAAACATTATATAGACATACTCAAGCGACTACACTTTCTTCTTGATGTTTTCACTATTATGAGACTTTCTTTATAACACGTTTATATCAGTCACAAGACCTGTAATGATATTTTTTTTGAGATACCTAGTTTGATGGATTAAATATCATGGTCAAGCCTAGCCAAATTTTTTGGTATATTGAGAAGTGTCGAAGCATCTAATTTTGCTGACTAGAGTTATCAACGCCATGTTTAAAAACTGGTTATTAAATCTTAGTTCTTTTCTTGGTCACACAGTAGGTTAACAAGAATCGAATCCCGGGACAGGATTCCTTTATGGGGTCAGGCAATTGTAACAACTGTGCGATTTTAGAATTTTGAATGACTATTTGTTACCCTTTTACTTTTACGGGTACCCGACTTTAACTTTTTAATTTAGATTTTTTTTTTTTTTAAAATTGTCACATAAAAACGATTACCGCGTAACCGGTAATTTTTCGAAACATATTTTAATAATAAATCATATTTATTATTACGTATCTCTCATGTGCAAATTTATTTTTAACTTATTTGACTTGAAAACGAGAAGACATATGTTATTCCTAAGTTGACTTATCAAAAACGACCCGCTAAATCATGTTTTCACGACTCGGACTCTAAAGCATTTGTGTAAAAGATATTCCGGACAACTTTCTTAGTTTTGTCCCGAGGACCCTGAAAAACAAACAAAAAAAAAATGACTGAATACCCTCGCAAATTTTAGAATCTGAGAACAACAATGGTACGACACAAATAATTAAATTATATTGAATTATACTTTTTATTAAATAAAAATATTTAATAAAATTATGTATCATTTTATTCAGAAACGTTTGTTAAAAAACGCAAATATTCAAGTTAAAGTTCATTTTACGGACAAAGTTATCACTGATACACAATAAATAAATAAACATTTTAGATAAATGTTATAAAACAATTATGAAATATATAGTCTGTAAATACTCATTTTCGTAGAAAAAACTATTTGAAAAACAATGGCGCAAGTTTCATGTCTTGAATCATCCGTTTTAAGTACTTAAAAACGTGCCCGCCACATGAACCTTTTTTTTACAAATTTTACAATTTAGGGCCCTAACTGTGGTTTTATTTACAACAGATGAACTTGATCTATTGGCAAATTGTCCATTTTTTTTTAAATTTTCATCTTATTTAGTTAAGTATTAGGTTAACTCATTTTACCTAGCCCCTTTTTTCCTCTCCCATTTTACGGGCCACCTCCGGCAGGATTCCGACCATCCCTCGACGCTGCCGGCCGCACCACAGCCAAAACCCCTCCGCGCCATCACATCGCCACCTCTACTCCACACCGATCCACCAACATCATCTCCTACATCCACCCACCACCGATCCACACCGCCACGCTACACCCACCACGCACCACCACCAAGGGTGCGTGCGGTTTTATTAACCACCAACAGGGTGCGTTTGGTTTGAACGACCCACAAGGGTGCGTTGGTTCGCTGTACAACCACCCCTAGGGGGTGCGTTTGGGTGGCATCCACCACCAAGAGTGCGTTTGGATCTGGGTACAACCATGTAGGGTGCGTTGGGTTGTAATCACGACCCACAAAGGGTGCGTTTGGTCTAAAAACGACCCAAAAGGGTGCGTTCGGTCTAAAAACGACCTAAAAGGGTTCGTTTGGTTTTCTTAGAAACTCATAGGGTGCGTTTGGTTTTGATAGAAACGCATAGGGTGCGTTTAGTTGTTCTTAAACCGCCATAGGGTGTGTTTGGGTTAACGATTTCACCGAGAGGGTGCGTTTGGGTTAACAGTTTCACCGAGAGGGTGCGTTTGGGTTAACATAAGCAACATAGGGTGCGTTTGGTTGTGCAGGAACGCACTAAGGGTGCGTTTGGTTGTGCAGGAACGCACTAAGGGTGCGTTTGGTTATGCAGAAACACATAAATGTGCGTTTTGGTTAGCAGAAAACCGAATAGGGTGCGTTTGGGTTAGCAGAAACACCAAAGAGGCGTGTTTGGTTCGCTGTTTTACAGCAAGGGTGCGTTTGGTTTATATAAATCGTCTAATAAATATATCGTAAGATTTTATAAATATAAAACCGGATCTAATGGTGGTTTAATGGTTAAATAAATGTGCTATTTATTATTTTGTCTAGTTAGATATAAATTAAAACGTGGATATTTTGCAATACGGGTTGTTTGGAAAGTGGAAAACATTAGATTTTATAAATATGGGAAACATTGTATAAACGAAAAGGTTATGCTGAAATTTCTATAAATTTCTATACTTAGTAATTTTCAATATGATTTCTATTATTTTAGAAACCCGATAAAAGGACGAAGTTATATAGCTTTAAGATTATTAAATTGTTATTATACAATAACCCGACAAATAAACGAGAACTATACTTTTACAAATGAGACAGCTATTTTAGCTACAACCCATCAAGAAAACGGAATACTAAATTATAAAATATTATTTTATAATTCCCGACTAGAAGATAAAGTCATAACTTTTGTAAAAGCTTTGAAAACATCGTTTACATAATTCTCAACTATAAAACGTGTGTTACTTCTATAACAAGGACTCTTTATTAACTTATATGGTGATTTCCGAACACGTGTCGAATTATGTTGTTTTAATTAGTTTATCGCATTTCTTATATAATACTTGCAAGGTATTATATACCTCGATTATTTATTTAATTGGTTTCCTTTGTTATATAATTCACGGTATGAATTATATACTTGTTTATTTTTCATATGTAATATATACGGAATATATTACATACTTTGTGTTTACTTTTCGATTTATTTTATTTAACCAACCATCAAACTATTACAACTTGGAATCTAAATCTTTTATCAACGTGTCGCGTTGATGTGACTATCCATCGGAAAACCCAAATACATTATCCTAGGCTAGTGGATCATAGCCGTTAAGATAAACCGCAAACTTCTTGGTCAAGCCGTTCCGGTTTCTGTTTGTGTTGTGCTTAATATGTGCATTTCTGCCAATCGTTCTACAACTTCGAGGTGAGTTTATAGCCTCTTGTTTTACTGGTTTTACATATATTTTTGGGGTGAGAACATGCTTGTTTGCAAATTCATTCACATGATTGACTTATGCTTGATACATAATCGTTTACAATTTGGTTTACATACTCATTTACATAGCTCGCTATGGGATACATTATTTGACTTCATTTTTGGTCACAAATACATACTTTACTTTTGAAATGATTACGGATTAGCTTACGCGGATTGAACTGATAACAACAAGTAAATGCTCGGGTGTTCTTGGAAGGGACACCTGCGAGGGGTACATATTCATTACTGCCCGGGTGTTCTTGGAGGGGACACCTACGATGGGTACATAGTGCATCGGTTTCATGAACTTAAAGTAATTGTAATTATTGTTTTATACACACATGAATATTTACGTTGCCTTGAATAAAGTGGCAATACATACTTTGGACAATTGCGGTCAAATTTTCATACGTACATTTTGTGACTATTTGGGGATTGAAATGGTCATGCATATTTTACAACTCTTTGATTTCTAAAAATCATACATACATTTTGGAAGAACATTTAAGGATTGAAATGGTCATACACGCTTTACAGAACTTTGGTTCAACATTTATACTTACAAAAACCTATGAACTCACCAACTTTATGTTGACCCTTTTAAGCATGTTTTTCTCAGGTGAATTAGATGCTTGGCTTACTTGATGTGCACTGGAGTTGAAATTTGACAAGATTTCATTTATGAATTTCTACTTGCATACAAATGATCAAATCTCGTTGGGTTGTTTTCATGCTTTTCATTGTGATGCAATTATGGGACAAATGTTATATCAATTTCAAGGAAATCAACGAGATTACTTTTCAAACGACACATTTAGAGGTCGTTCTACTGTATCTTGTGCTGTTGTATTATGAAGTAACATTCCTGGACATATTTCCGCTGCGACACATTTTTAGGGGTGTTACAGAAGTGGAGCATGTGAGAATGTCCACGAGTGTTGTGGCGTTGCAGCTTGTTACAAAATAAGTTTGTGTTTGTATGTTTGCGGTAGTAGCAATCATGTTATGTCTTAGTATTAGTTTGTGGTAAGGATGAAAAGATATGAATTTTGTTTTCAATTATACAAAGTGAAAATTGAAAAGTCAACACAATGTGCTTTAGTCAACATGGCGGGTATAAAATCAAGTTTTTTCAGTAATAATGTGTTTTTTAACTTGGATTTTGAGAAGTTATTTTGTGCTCAAGTTGGATCTTACATTTTCAATGTCACATTACGATGGATATTGATTTAGGTGCTAATCAACATATAATTGTTTCTACTAAAAACATGTTTAATGTGGTTGATATTTTGAATCTTAAGTTGACTGTTGGTCATCACAACGATACTTTAGCTAAAACTATCATTATTGGTAGTCTTAGATTTCCCGATAATGTTATGTTATTTGATGTGCTTGAGTATAATGACAATTTATTGCCTGTGAATAAATGGTTGAAGATAGCAAGATGTTTGTGAGTTTTGATAACTACAAGTGTTATATACAATATTTGAAACTAGGCAAGTTAGTGGAGACTATTAGTGAATATGTATGATAACCGGTAACTTGCCCTGGGTTAAGTATTATAAAATATCATAATTTTCTATCGTAGTCTTTCGACCTTGTCAGTTTTGTTGGCAAAAAGCTGAAAAGTTGACTTCGGTTGACCTATTTTGCGTAAAACATTTACGGTTTAACCGAGTTTTGGGAGAGTCACAATTATCGTAAGAGAATCACTTTTGATTCGTCTTTCCGTTTTGGAGAGGTTATGTAGTCATTCAATGCTTCCCGGGAAGTTTTCTCGCGTTTAGCGAAAATCGTCACGCAACGCGTACCGGCACGACAATTAATTTGAGATCGGGTTTTAGTAAACTTGGAAGTGTGTTAATGGGTTTATGTACTAAACAAATTCATGTTTTAGATAACGTTGATTTAGAGTGTAAATCATTAGGGCATGATTTAAAAGATATCAGAAAACAGGCGTTTTCGTAAAATTTGGTAAAAGACCGTAACGGTTGTAAGAGTGAAATTTTTGGGTGAAAATAAGGTGACAAGTCATTTTTGAAAGTTTGGAATGCTTTTCAATTTACGTGAAAGGTCTCGGTTGATTTTGGTCAAACCCACATTTTGGGTCCTGACACGTCAAATAATGGTCGGAATGGATTTTTTTAAGTTTGGTTCGAAGATAGGTAGTGTAAATGACCCAGGTTCTTGGAAAAACATTTTTAAACTCAATAAAAATATTAACTAACTTCGAGTAACTTTGTAAATTGATGAAAATAGAGTTTTAAGTGATCCCGACACGAAAAGAAGAACCTGAACCCTCCTAGGATCCCAATTCGGACGAGTAAGGCTTTAGGGGGCAAGATGGATATTTTCTAGCAATGTTGTCTCAACCTAGTACTTATATATTCTTTCCCACCTAAACATTTCATTTCGTGCATTTTAAAATCACAATAAACAAAAAAATATCTCTCTCTTTCTCTCTTTGAATTTCGGACGAGCAACACAAGGGGCAAGAAACATATTTTTTCAAGACTTATCAAGAACACGGGTTAATAATCAATAGAGGGTTGATAGTTAGTAGTTTCGGGTTACAGAAAATATATTTGGGTTTGTTTTCTTCGCGTCAAAACCGAACCAAGAACCTTTAAACTTGTAAGTTTTCTAAATTTAAAATTTTGTTGTACTTTTGTGTTTATAATGGTAACCTAATGCTAGTTGTACAAGCGGACCGTCGTAAAAATCAAATCTTTAAAATGAAATATGAAAAAGGGTGCGTTTGGGGTCGGCGTGAGCAAGGGGAAAAGAAAAAGGGTTTTATGTAAAAATAAGCTAGAAAAAGCTTATTTGGTTTTGGGTTGTCCGGTTTGGGCTCGGCCCAACCAACCTACGTGTTTGACCTTATGTTAGTCTCGGTCTGACAAGAAAAAAAGGGGTTCGACCCATTTGATTTGGTTTATTTAGCTTTGGTTTATTTAGTTATGGCTTATTTAGTTGTGGCTTACTTTGGCCTTGGCTTATATCGGTTTCGGCTTATGTATGTGTTAGATATTAGAAAAAGACTCGGTCACCCCATGTATTTTACTGTTCAATATAGCTCGTAGTTTAATAGGTAAACGTATGACTTTCGGTATTGAACCGGGTACTAATACCCGGTGTATTGTAAGAACTATAAATACCTCTTCCAACTTTGGAAGAGGTAAGCATCTATTCATTTTACACACACTCTTAAGTGTGTTTTTATTAGTTTCTCTCTCAACCATTCTCTCTCTAACTTTCTCTCTCTAGATCTCTCTAGATCTATACATGTTTGTGTGAATTAGGGAACCTACAATTGGCATCAGAGCTACATGGTTGGATTCGTGATTGATTCTAGTGGTTAAACAAGATCAAATTCGTGTTTATTTTGATGCTCAAAAAGCCCACGGCTTATTTTTTTAATTTGGCTTATTCATGTGTTAATCTTGAATGCTACTTGTTCTATCTACATAAAAGGTTAGATTGTTAACAATTTCATGTGTTAAACAAGCTCTTAGTTCGAATTATAAGCTAATATAGGTTGGTGTTCTTCGTGGAGAGTTGCCTCATAGTGGAAGATTCACTAGGAAATACATGTTATGGATGTTTAAGCTTATAAGGGTTGGTTAGTATTACAATCATCTAGCTTAGTTCGTGGTTAAAAAGCTTTTTATGAGTTGATTTGGCTAAATTCGAATGTATGTGCTTGGTGGCGAGTTGACAATTAAAGGGGACAAGATCCACTTTTCAAGGAAAAAGCTAGGTGGCGGTTTGACTGGTCAAAGGCGAGTTGATTATTTAAAATCAAATTATTCGCGGCGGTTTGCTAGCTTAGAAGGCGGTTTGCCTCATGGTGGCGAGTTGAGCAGATTTTGACGGCGAGTTGATTATAATATTGAACAAAAAGAAAAGTTACTATGGCCAAAAATTTGATAACCAAGGCGGTTTGAGTTAAATAATCACGGCGAGTTGAGATAATATACGGCGAGTTAAGAAAAAGGGTCACGGCGGTTTGTTGATTTTATATAAGGCAGCGGTTTGCTCAAGAAAATATAGACGGCGGTTTGCCCTTAGCAGCGGCGGTTTGCTCAAGAAATATTGGCAGCGGTTTGCATTTTAAATAATACCCGGCGGTTTGATAATCTGAGTTCACGGCGGTTTGAGTTAAGATTACACGGCGGTTTGCTAATTAAGTAATTTTGTAATTTGTAATTTTTTTTCTATAGCCTTTTTAACTTATTTTTACATCAAATTCAAATTTTGGTAATAGGGTAAAAAAAAATTCGGTCGACACCTTTTTAGCGACACTTTTTGGCGGGAAAAATTAAGTAAAATAAAAAAATTTCTTTAGCCTTTTTAGCTTATTTTTACACCAAATTTAGATTTTGGTAATAGGGTAAAATTTATTTTTTTTCATAATCCAACTGCGCCAAATTTCAAACAAATCAACAAACCAAATACCACAACCAAGTACTTAATCAGACTAATCAAACATCAAACAAACCGAAACAACAAACAATTATTCATTTACGGTTTTTCTATTGATTTTGTAAAATCCCGTTAATCTTTTATCGGTTTTAATCATAGACTTGTAAAATCCCGTGAACGTTAATTGCATTTAAAACCACAACATCAATCACTTAATCTACTTAAGATCCTTAATTTCATTTCACACATCGAATTTATAATGGAATCTTTGATTTCTAATTTTCAAGAGATAGAGCTGCACGAGACACAACTGGTTGTAAAACAATTGCACTCCGTACGCATGCTATGGTTTGAACAGCTCGAAACACATCTCAGTAATCTCTATCACAACAAGTTATCTCGTGCTGCTGATGCATTTAAACCTGCATTTCTCGCGTTCTTTGGTGCAGAGCATCAGACTTTTGGATTAAAGATGTTCCATAATTTGGATCAATTAAAGCTACAATTTAAAAGAGAGAATCTTCATGAGGTGCATGCAAAGACTTGTCTTGAAGTACCCCGCTTGCAGTTCAAAGAATATTTTGCCTCACCAGCGGTAAACTCTTCAGATCATCTAAGTCAATGTTGGCAGGACGCTTTCAACATGTACATGTACTGTGATCCTGAAACTTACAGACGTAATTTAATCGAGTACCTAGATATGCTTGTAGATGTACTTCATGAAAGTGTACTTCAATATGGTATATTACGCATGAAGGAAAATGAAGTTAATGCACTAAAGGAGAATGGAAGACAGTTGAATGATGAAATACTTCATGAGCATCAAATTAAGAAAAGTTTCAAGCTGCAGTCACAAGATGTTCAGATCAATCCGATTCAAGCAGTGGATGACAGTTTGATTGTATCCAAAAGCAGTTTGATAGAGACAGAGAACAACAATGCACTCAGCAAATCAGAGAATGAAACTCAGTTACAGCAGCACGAGTGCTTGGTCACTGAAAGTACAACATTGGAAGCTAAAGTGAGCACGGACGTCAAGGCATTGGATGGTGGGATGGTTGCCATCGACAACAATGGGACATATTCAGACAAGCAGGATACAAGTAGCAGTTCAGGAAATCATACCACACAAGCTGTGGATGCAGATATCGGACCAGTAAATGACGAAGAGCCATTTGCTGAGGTACAATTGACTGCTCTACATAATATCCTTGCTAATGAACAACAGCATACTGAGCAATCTGAACCCAATTATGACACACATCTGTTGGAAACTATTGATAGCAATACCACTCCTACTTCAACAAATATGTGTCATAGGGGAGGAGAGATTGACCAGGATGCTTTGCTTAATGCTGAGCTTCTCAAAACGAAAGATATGGTTTGTATGGAAGTTTACAATGAACTTTCAAAACGATTTTTACAACTTGAAAAACATTGTATTTCACTTGAAATTTCAATACAACAAAAGGAAGAAAGTTTTCATAGTAACAAACCATGCATGAGTGAATTTCGTGAATTTTTTGTGATAAATGATTTGAAAGCTCAGCTACAGACCAATATCACACTAATTTG
>BQNB010073310.1:7055-32159 GCA_026074375.1 Tanacetum coccineum
TATCTAATTGTGTTTGTGAAATAATATTTAAATTGCATTTGCTAAATATTATTCATGTATTTGAACTCGTATAATCGAATATGTAATTCAATCGCCTTCGTAAAATAATATTTATAAAGGTTAAGACGTGTATAAATGATTCCAAAATGTTTCGCAAAAATTTATAAAAAAAACGAACCAACACTATTCACCTCAGGAAATAGTGCACAAGTTAGAAAATAATGCGTAACTTTCTTATTTTAAGCCCGTTTCGCGTGTTTCTTTCGTTTCTTACGTCTACGCCTTCGTATTAAGACGAGTTATCAAAATATAACATTTTCAAAATTTGAGTTTTTCTGATGAATAGTGATTTTACTGTTCATAACAGTTATATATTTATTTTTATAGATTTAGTTATCGTAAATCTCGTAAATGTCGTAACTTATTCGTTTTAACTCCGTTTTTAGCGATTCTTTCGAGTACGTTCTCGTATTTAAAAGTTTTATCATATTAATGATGTTTTAAAAATATAAGTTTCTGTGGTGAATAGTAATTTTTATAAAAATAGTTTTATAAAAGTATATATTTAACGTAAACTTGAAATCGTCGTATCTTTTTCGTTATAAATCGGTTTTTCGAGTTTCTTATCATTTTGGAATCGTCATGAGGTGTACTATCTTTCTAAGGTGTTAAACCTACTGTCTAAAATACGAAATCCAACAGCCCCTTTTGAAATCTTTAGGTGTGCTCATTTTTATAACTTGTTTTCTATACTTTTCAACTTAATAAATACCACAAGTTATCCAATACTTATTATATACTTGTCTTACATTTTATAAAGTTCATGATCCATATTTATATCCATATAACATGTGTACAAGTTCATAAAATCATGTTTACAAGAAAAATCCACTTTTACAAGTTAAACATATCCTAAGTGGTGATTTAGTTATATAGAACATGTAAACACATAAAAATGATAAAAGTAAAGACATAAAGGTTTATAGATAACCTTATAGTGATGAATGATGATGAGAAATATAATCTAAACCCTTGTTTAGATTTTTAAACCAAGCTTGCAAGAATGAAACCCTAATTTTTTTCTAAAGAACCCAAACTTCCTTTATCTTGCTTCAACACTTGTAAAGGCTTAACCTAACCTTCAAACCATCTTAGTAGGTCTTAAATATGTTGTGTGTATGCTTGTATAAGTGGTAGAAAAATTTATATGGGTTGTGTATATTGAGGGTTTTGAGCCGTGAGCTAGAGAGGAGGAAAAGAGAGGATTTGTGAAGTTTTTGGCTATGGAAATGTATGTGTGTTTCTATCTCCCCTAGTATGCATGTACATATACCAAGTGCTAGTCAATGTTGCTTATATAAAGTCCAAGACTTAGAGAAACAAGATGAGTAAAACAAGGAGAGGAAATTAGGGGTCTTTGGTCAATAAAACATGTTTCTAGTCCAAGCCTTAATGAGTCTTGGTTAGTACATGGTACCTTGTGTTCTTATGTCCCCTAATGTGTATGTTATCCCATGAAATCAAGGATGGAAGTGACTAAATATTTGGAAAAGAATTGGAAGTATTCTTGCATTTTTATGAAAGTATAATATGGAAAGTATAAGTGTAGTTTGTTTTATTAAAGTGTAGACTTGGAATTTATATGACTTGGTTAATTTATATATATATATATATATGGGCGTGTACATATGTATACATATAGATAAAGTTTTTTTTTATAAACTTTGAGTATTGGGTATAAACGTGGGTATTTGTTAAAGCGTAGAAATATTTTTGTGGTTCCGGGAATGCCTAAACGTATTTAATTGCGAAACGTAAACGTTTTACGCAACCAATAAAAATAAAATATAGAAAGTTGATTAATACTTTTGTAAAAATAATATGTTGCTTGCTTAACGAAAACTTTAATTCGTTTGGTGCCCGCTTACGCTAATTGTTGATTTTTAACTTACGCGATTTAACTATATAATAAGAATTAAAAGTAAACGCGCGTACAAGAAAAAAAATAGTGAATTTAATAGCGTCGTACATTGATCAAAAAAATATGGATATCCAGTCCTTGTCCCCGGTTAAATAAGCCTTGTCCTCAATGCCTCAAAGGTTGCGACATTTGACATAGATACCTTGTTCGGATAAAAGATGCGGATATTTCATCCCGGAATTGGTTAGTTAAAGTTTAATTTTGTAAATGCTGAAGTAAATTTAAAATTGTTAAATATTGGTGAAATTTAGAAAGCGCGAGAATTGGTATTTAGATTGATGTTGACATAAAAGAGTCCTTTCATGTTCCCAAGTATACTACTCAGCTCCTTGTCGAAGTTCCAACGAACTTATGACCAATGGGATTCTTTTTCCTTAGTTTTTTCCACATTTCCGATCTACGATCATCAATAGGTCTTCAACAAAACGTAGAATTTCCATCAATCTCCGATCTCCATCCAAAGGCACTAACATTTGCTCAGCCACGCATATCTTGAGGTCGACACATGAAGACGTGTCGTGGACCACAACTTAGCTCCTGGGGTGAAACTCAGCCGATAAGCCACCGGTCCAACACACTCTATTATTTTCAAATGGTCCCACATAATCGTATGCTAGCTTTTCCTTTATCCTACCAAATCGAACCACTCCCATCCATGGAGATACCTTAAGTAACCACTATCAAACTCGAGTCCTCCAACTTGGAATTCTAGAGGTTTACACGACCTCTTATCAGCATAGCCTATACTTTTCTTGCGACTCTTAGCCGTCCTTCAATCTTCCATAATTTGAACAATCTTTCACTTCGTTTCTCTTCATGTCATATTTCTGGTCCCAATAAAGCTACTTTCCATTAACTCAGTCCATATCACGGGGAATCTGACCATTTCCGCCCATACAGAGACACTCGAATGGTGCACACGTTATGCTCGTATGGGTAAACTGTTAATTATAAGAAAACTCAATCAATGGAAGATGATATCCCAACTGCCGAACCAACAATCCATTAACACAAGCTCAAGCATATCCTCCAGTGTCTGAAATAATACGCTCACTCTGACCGTTCGGTCTGAGGGTGGTAAGCCAATACTATGCTAGTCCTCGGACCCAACGCTTCCTGAAAAGCTTGCCATAATTAATGGAATCGACCATCACGGTCCCGAACTGATTGACACCACCACCACACCAAAACCACGGCACAACCATGTCTTGCTACAATCTCATTGGCAAAAATCTTGCCTAACTTCTCATCTTGTAGTCTTCACGAATAGGTAAGAATTGAGCCGACTTGGTCAATCTAACCACAAACGACCCAAATCGTAACAATGCCCACTAGCTACTTTTAGCAACTTTGGTGACAAAGTCATGGTATCATTTCTCCCAATTCCACTCAGGAAATTCTGTTTTTTTTTGCTGAAGAATCCCTGATGTTTTTGATGTTCAACTTTAATCTTAGAACATGTAAGACATCTGCTAACGTACTCGGCAATGTCTCTCTCCATACCGAGGCCACCATACAATCTCTCATACATATAGCATCTTTATCCCACACCCGGATGTACTGAATATCTAGAAGTATGAGCTTCCAATACCATGATCAATTTCCTTACACCACCACCTGATGAATCCAATACGATAAAGAAGTAAATTTCCACCATCATCTCGTTGCTCAAAGTGTTCTTTCTAATCCACTTAGCCATATTCAGTTGTGTCCTTAGAAATCCTTGGAAGCTTCGCTCAGTGCTTTCAAAATCTTAGTCTTAAGTCCAACAGAATAGTAAAACTCCATAAGCACGTACTCGTCTTGGCTTGAGTCTTTCTTTTTCTGCTGCAGGGCATCTGCCCCACGTTCACCTTGCCAGTATGGTATTGATCTCACACTTGTATTCACTGAGTAGGCTCGATACCACCAACCGCCTTGCGCATATTTAAGTATCTTTCTGGTCAAATATGTACTGATACTCCTTGTGGACATTGTAGATAACACTTTTCGTCATAAAGATAAGTGAAAGTCCTTAGATTTTAAAGAGTGAACACAACCGCAACGCCACTTCCAGGTCATGTGTGTATAAATTTTTCTCATGCTTCTTCAACTGTCTTGACGCATATGCTATCACTTTGCCCCGCTGCATCAGCACACTCCCAAAACCTTGTTTTAATGCATCACAATAGACCACAAAGTCGTCTAGTCCATCGGGGAGTGCTAACACAGGAGCATTGCATAGTTGTCGTCCCTTCAGAATTTTGAAAGCATCATCTTTGCTGATCGCCCCACAACATTAGCCTTATTCTTTGAGTCAACTGGGTGAGGCTTGACGATCTTGGAGATATTCCGCAATAAATCTCCGGTAGTATCCTGCCAATCCTAGAAATGAAATGGATTTTCTGTTGGAGACTCAGGGGTCATCCCCCTAGTTCATTGACCGCACTCAACCTTGGCTAGGACCACGGGTATACCGTCACGGTTGACCACTATGTCCTATTGGAACTGTACTTTCTTGTAACCAAATTTGTCAAAGTGTAATTTTGGGTTACAAGAAGTACATTATCCTAGGACATGTTTCAACCGGACGGTATCTCCCGTGGATCCTAGCAAGGTTGATTCGGTCAAGAAATGGATGACCCTTGAGTCACCAACAGAAATCCATTCATTTCTAGGATTGGCAGGATACTACTGGAGATTTATTGAGAATTTCTCCAAGATCGCCAAGCCCCTCACCCTGTTGACTCAAAAGAATAAGACGTATGTGTAGGGCGATAGCAAGATGAAGCTTACCCAAATTCTGTAAGAGAAACTATGTAATTGCTCCTGTTGTAGCACTCCTCCGATGGATAGACGACTTTGTGGAGTCTATTGTGATCACTTAAAACAAGGTTTTGGACGTGCTGGATAGCAACGGGGCAAAGTGATAGCCATTAGCGTCAAGACAGTTGAAGAAGCATGAGAACAAATTATACCACCCATGACTGGAAGTGGTTGAGGGTGTGTTTCACTCTAAAATCTAGAACATTCTCTTTATGGGACAAAAGTTTATCTACACTGACCACAAGAGTCTCCAGTACATATTTGACCAGAAAGATTTAAATATGCGCCAAAGGCGGTGGATCGAGCTACTCAGTGACTACGAGTGTGAGATCAAATACCACCCGGGCAAGGTGAACGTGGTGGCAGATGCCTTGAGATAAAGAAAAGACTCAAGCCAAGACAGTACGTGCTAAGAGTATTACTATTCATTCTGTACTTAAGACTAAGATTTTAGAAGCACAGGGCAAAGCTTCCAAGGGATTTCTAAGCCCCACTGGAATGGCTAAGAGATTAGAAAGACACTTTGAGCAACGAGCTGGATTGAGAAAATTTGACTTCTTTAATCGTATCTAGGATCCCAGCAGTTGGTGTGTAAGGAAATTGATCATGGATGAAGCTCATACTTATCTAGAAATTCCATACATCCGGGTGTGGATGAGATGTACTATGATCATGAGAGACTGTATTGGTGGCCTTGTAGAAGAGAGACATTGTTGAGTACGATAAGCATATGGTCTTACATTTCTAAGAATTAAAGTCGAACATCAAAACCTCATGATTTATTGGAGCTTCAAGCAAACCAGAAATACCTGAGTGGAAATGGTAAAAGATAACCATGGACTTTGTCACAAAGTGTTGCCATAAAAGTAGCAGTGGCATGATACGATATGGTCGTTGTGGATAATTACCAAGTCGTCCACTTCCTACCTATTCGTGAAGACTACAGATGGAGAAGTTAGCAAAGATTTATACAATGAGATTGTAGCAGAGACAAAGGTGTGCCGTGTCCATTCATTTCGGACCGTTATGGTCGATTCACATTAACACTTATGGCAAGCTTTTCAGGAAGCGTTGGGTACGAGACTAGACATGAGTACGGCTTACCACCCTCAGACCGACGGTCAGAGTGAGCGTATTTATTCAGACAACTGTAGGATATGCTTTAGCTTGTGTTTATGGAATTTGGTGCAGTTTGGATAACTCATCTTGCCATTGATTGAGTTTTCTATAATAAACTACCATACGAGCATTAAGTGTGCACCATTCAGGCTCCTGTAATGGCGGAAATGTAGATCCCACGTGATATGGCTGAAGTTAAAGAAAGTCAGCTTATGGACAGAAATTTATGCAAGACGAGTGAAAAGATGTTCCAAATTAAGGAAAGATAGAAGACGGCTAAGAGTCGCCCAGAAAAGCGATAAGAGGTGTAAACCTCTTGAATTCCAAGTTGGAGACCGAGTGTTACTTAAGGTATCTCCATGGAAGGGAGTGGTACGATTTGGTAAGAAAGGAAAGCTAGCACCACGATATGTGGGACCATTTGAAATAGTAGAGTGTGTTGGACCGGTGGCTTATCGGCTGAAGTTACCCCAGGAGCTAAGCTGTGTCCACGACACGTTTCATGTGTCGAACCTCAAGAAATGCTTGGCTGAGCCAGATGTTCAGGTGCCTTTGGATGAGATCGAGATTGATGAAAATCTACGTTTTGTTGAAGAACCTATTGAGATCGTAGAACGAGATGTGAAAAAGCTAAAGCAAAGAAGAATCCCATTGGTCAAAGTTCGTTGGAACTCTCGACAAGGAGCTGAGTATACTTGGGAACATGAAGACCAATTCCGGATGAAATATCCGCATCTTTTCTCCGAACCCGTACCTTCGTCAAATGTCGCAACTTGAGCCTTGAGGACAAGGCTCATTTAACGGGGAAGGACTGTAACAATCCGTATTTTTGATCAATGTACGACGCTATTAAATTCACTATTTTTTTTTCTTGTACGCGTTCGCTTTTAATTTTAATAGTTAAGTTAAATCGCGTACGCCAAAAATTATCATTCAACGTAAGCGGGCACCAAACAAATTAAAGTTTACGTCAAGTAATCATTATATTATTATTACTAAAGTAATAATTTACTTATTATGTTTTATTATTTTTATCGGATACGTAAAGTGTATACGTTTCGCGATAAATTACGTTTAGGCATACCTGGAACCACAAAAATATTTCTACACTTCAACAAATACCCACTTTTATACCCAATACCCAAAATTTACTAAATATCATCATATGTTAGTCCATATGGCCGATTTTATCAAAAAGGAATCAACAAGACAATTAAATATCAAGACATACACTTTATATAAATAACTACAACTTGCATTTTATTACAACAAAAGTAGAAGTATACTTTGCATATTTACAAAGTATTATTTTCTTTTTCCATCAGAATTGCAAGTAAATTATCTATGATAATAACCCTTGAAATCATGGATGATGTCTCTTTTAGAGAATAAGAACACAAGCCCATAACACAAAGACCATGTACAAGCTAAACCTAGCTCATGCATAGTAAATTTGACCACTAGTCATTCCTTAAGACCCTCCCTTTGTCTTGAGACTTTCTATGACCTCTTTGACCACCTTAGTTATTTATATACCGCATGCATTCCAAGTGATAGCAACACACAACTCAAAACACTTAGTAAAAATCACAAAAATCTTCCCTTTTGTCTTTCTATAGGCCACGGCTCAAACACCCCTTTTATTATAATCCATACCAAATTTTCTACAACCTATACAAGCCATTACATATCCATCCTAAGATATACTAAGATGTTTCCAAGCATTGGTTAACCATTTTTAAGTGTTGAAGCAAGAAAGACAAATAGGGTCTATAGATAATTTAGGGTTTCTTGATGTGAACTTGGGTTTTCATCTAGAACAAGTGATTAGACCAAATGATCCATCATCCTACATCCATAATAAGGTTTATCTAAAACCCTTTATGTCTTACATTCATCATTTTTTTATGCAATATATGATGTTTCTATAAATTAAATCACCACTTAGATATGTTTAACTTGTAAAAGTGGATTTTTTTTCTTGTAAACATAAATTTTATGAACTTGTACACAGTTATTATGAAATGTAAATATGGATCTTGGACTCCTAATATATGGTAAGTCCATATGAGTAATATAATTATCAAAGGCTTTGAAATCCTACTAAATAGAAAAGTACAAAATGAAGTTTAAAACATGTTTTTATGAAAAACCTCCAAACTTTCTGTTTGAATTCGACATCCCACCTGGTCATTTTATGTTTTTATAAGATAGTACACCTCATGACGATTCCCAAAATGATAAGAAACTCGAAAAACCGATTTATAACGAAAAAGATACGACGATTTCAAGTTACGTTAAATATATACTTTTATAAAACTATTATTTTATAAAAATTACTATTCACCATAGAAACATATATTTTTAAAAACATCATTAATATGATTAAAACATTTAAAAACGCAACGTACCGAAAGAATCGCTAAAAAACGGCATTAAAAGAAAAAGTACGACATTATACAAGATTTACGATAACTAAAGCTATAAAAATAAATATATAGCTGTTATGAATATAAAATCAACTATTTATCAGAAAAACTTATACTAGTTTTAATGCCCGTGCACGCACGGGGTTTAGACATTATGTTTTTTTAAATACATGTATGATTTTTATTTTTATTTTGTTTTATAAGTTATGTTATAGAGTATTATCGAAATCATATGAAGAGAATAGATTCATATCTTATATATATTATATGAGCTTGAGGATAATTACTAATTTTTTTTCTTTTGATTTACCTGTTAACTAACTCGACATTGTGAGCCGACTAATCTCTACAAAACTACTCTTTTAGGTAGCCCGAAGTCGGCTCATGTGAACCTTCGAGGCCACAAGGGGATTAGTTTTCTCCTCGTTATATTCGAACCATTGACCTCCACTTTGGAAGGCTGGTTATCTTACCGTTGGGTATGCAGTTGATATTGTATATGTTTTATGATTCTAGTTGCATTATTGAGTCAGCTATACTTAAGATTAATGGTCACACTTTGTGTTAAAACATGTAAAAATTTAGCTTCGCAATCGAATTTAAAAGCATCAAGTTGAGTTATCAAAATCGTCAATATTTATAGAATATAGAAAGCTAAAAAACTCAAATAAGTATTATGTTTCGTACATACAATATGTTTTGGTCAAACAAAGATTTACCTATTGTATATCTTTAATACATATACAAATATAAAAAGAGTTTTACCCATTTTTCCGTCACCAACACTTTTTTAAGATATAAAAGTAGCCTAGATTGTTATATATGATTTATAGGCATACATACATGTCAATGGAATAAAGACTTTTTGAGAAATTTAAATGTTAGAATTTTAGTACGTATTAAACAAAAAGAAAAAAAATGCAATTCTTCCAAACACATCAATGAATAGCTAGAAAACCCTTTTTATTAATTTATGATATTTTATGTGCTTCGGTGTTTTTCTATTTGGTTGTACAACATAATTTCAGACCGACAATGAAAAATCCATCAAAAAGTCTTCGGGTAGATTTGAGATGTGATTAGATACTGTTAAATCTTTGTTTGGAAGTAAAAAATTGTTTACGTTTGTAATATTTTAAAATATAAAGTCTACGGGTATAAAGTTTAAGGGGTTATATGTTTATTTTTTAAAGTTATAATAAAACATGTAAATTTATAAATTTACACTTAACTCCATATAATTTATTTAAAATTAAAAATCACTAAATTTTTATTAATTACCTCCACTTTTTTCAAGTTTTTTTCTTCACAAATTTGACACATATATTTTTATGTGTTTTTTTTCTCGTCATATTTCTCCACCACAAATTTTTAATTTTGACCCAATCGATTTAATTTTGACTTTTTATTGACCGATCAGATCACACGATTTTGCCTACGTGGTAAAATCAAGCGTTCTGATTGGTCTGATTTTTAAATTCATATGATTCAATTTGATGAAAAACTTCGAAATGATGTAATTCTTTTATTATATAAAAGATTGTCCCAAAACAACAAGTTACGATGACTATAATAGTAATAAAACAAGTGTGTTTACTAGATGTGTAAATTTTGAAAAGTACGTTTCTAATTAATGGACTTAACCCATAAATAAATGCTTAATGCATTTTATGATCAAAGAAAATTTTTATTCAACCTCAAACTTTTATAAAATGTTGTAAACACTTTCATAAACATTACAAAACATTTTCTACAATTAAAAGAAATGTTTTATTCAAAATAAACATTTTGAAATTCAAATTTTCGGACCTAAAACGGCTAGAAAAGTTTTAGAAAATTCCCCCTACACAAAAGACAAACTGGAGAGGCCCTAGTCTAGGGCGGCCCCCTTAAATACATGGGCGACCCCTTAATTTTAAAGGGACCGCCCACCTATTTAAAGGGACCGCCCCTAGGTAGACGCTCCCCCAGTTTGTCCTATAAATACTGGACTTTTCTCCACTATTTTCTCACCTTTTGCACTCATTCTTTCTGTTCTAAAACATCCCACACATCTCACAAAAAATCCTTTGATTATTTAATCATAAAGCTTTGTTTCCAATTGATCCAAGCTCAATTTCTCAAGTGCAAGAGAATAATACTTTTATCATCAAGTAAAAAAGTATTACATCTCAAGTGTGTATTGCAATCTTGTTACATTCATATCACAAATTTGTAAATCAATTATATTTCTTGTATTTGTGTGTAGTAGCTAGATCTTTGCGATCTTTGTAAGTATAGTTAAATCGTGATGATCTTACCAAGTAGTGTTAGATAGTTGTGACATAAGTAGTATGGTGAAGTGAAGTTGTGAAAAAGTCTTGAAGTTGTGAAGAAGTCGTGAAGTTGTGAAGTCGTGAACAAGTCGTGAAGTTGTGTTGTGATAGATTGGTTCTAGCTAAGATTAGAACTCAACATTTAGCTTTGTGTCGTAAATCGGTGTAAGCAACGTTATGTACGATTTTCTCCGCCATAAGGGAGTCTGTTGACATAGTGAAGAAAACTCTCGAGTTTGGTGCTCAGGGAGTGGAGTAGGGCGAAGAGGTGCTTCGTTACCGAACCACTATAAATCCTCGCGTTGTGGTTTGATTGTTCTTACTTTTATCTCTTGTCTTACATTATTTTTTAATTATTTAGATAAGCATATTGTTTATATTGTGCAAGTATTGAATTCACATAAGGTCGAATCTAGAATTTTTACAAACACCTTAAATTTAAAAAGCTGTAAACTATTTAACCCCCCTTCTAGTTTTCCACAAACCCGTTCAAAGATTGGTGTGACAAATTGAACATCACACAGCGCTTCGCCTCGGTAAAAAATCCACAGTCTAATGGACTTGTGGAGAAAGCAAATAGGAGCTTGGGTGAAGGAATCAAATCCCGTCTGGGTGAGGGGAACAAGAATTGGATAGAAGAGCTCCCCCACGTCATGTGGGCCCATCGTACGATGATTAAGTCGAGTCATGGTGATACCCCTTTCTCCTTGACTTGTGAAACAGAAGTCGTAATACCCGCGAAAATCGGAATGCCAACGTACCGCACCGCGGTTGTGGACGCCGTACATAATGACGAAGAATTACGGCTAAATCTGGATTTACTAGAAGAACGCCGTGAACGCGCAAAAATTCGCGAAGCCAAGGCCAAGTTGAAAATTACAAAGTATTACAATGCTAGGGTCCGCGGTGTTACTTTTAGACCTAGAGATTTTGTTTATCGCAGCAATGACGCTAGTCATGTCGTAGATGGAGGAAAGCTTGGCCCGTAGACCTTATGAGATAACGGAAGCGCTGGGAGATGGAGCATACAAGCTAAGGTCCATGGACGGAACTGCCCTTACGCGGACATGGAACATTGCTAACCTTAAAAAATGTTATCTCTGAACAACGTCATGATTAAGTTTGCATTATGATTAGGACTCCCAATAAAGTAATTCATGTATTTTATTCCAACTCTATTTTCAAGTTATGAATAAAACTTCGCGGGGTCTAGCTAACCCCGCGATCTATTTATATGAAAATTTCCTAAGCATATCTTTTTTCTCTTTGGTATTATTTACTTGTTTTCCTATCAGTGCGTACATAATATGTTGAATACCCCCGGATACCTATAGGATAAGCACCCTAATAATTACTTTCCGTGTAAGAGGGTTGCAACCCCAACGACCACGGATTCTGTATCCTTGCTTGTGTACCTAAGACGTTAGCTACATAACAAAAGACTCCCACGGAGCGTGTAAGACACTACAAGTGCGATTACAAACAAAAAACATCAAGAAATGATAATTTACATACATTGGTACCCACGGACATCCGTGGGTATATTACAAATATACTGTTTCAAGCACCATAGACGGTACTACGGCCAATCCAAATTATACATAGGTGGTAGGGATTTGGACCTAAGCAACCTCGAAGACACCTCATCTTCAGTCTGTGTAGCAGCATCCGCCAGCAGGATGGCAAGACCTTGAGGTGCAACGGTCGACACTGATACTGGAATGCCGTCAGACCTAGCATGATGGGCGGAACCAACCTCATGGGTACGGCACACCACCCGGCACTTCCTCTTCTTTTCGGCACGACTTATATTAGTCGCAATGGCATCCTCCAACGACATCTCTTCCTTAATGGCCCAGGGATCCTCAGGATTTCGTACCTCATGGTATATAGGGATTTTTAGCTGAGAATAGCTGAGGCGAAGATCACGGATCCATTGGGGAGCATCCTCCCCGGAATCACTCTCTAAGTATAACGATGCCATGATTACCTCCATAGGAGCATCTTTAAGTTTCTCTAGTTGCTCCAACAACGGATACTTCAGGTCCTTCAGTTTTTAGAGAGCCTGGACATACTTACCATCAGCCTCAGGGTCATATGCTTCAACGATCGTCAAGTCCCGACCAGCCTTCCCATGCTATATACCATACTTCAAGCCCTCACTCATGCCCTTTGCAAGCCCTGCAAACACCACATTATCAAATGCTTGCCTTAGCTCAGAAGACTCGGCACATTTCATAATAGCTAGACGCAGACCATGCCCAATAACCCAACGACGGCCCGCAATTGCTGTCAACATATGCAAATATAGCTCCTCATCAAAATCCACACTTAACTTATTCAGGCGAGCATCCATTTCCGCACATCGTTGTTCAACCCTGTCATCTTTATATTTCTTGAATGCTTCGAAGGCGGCTTTTATTTTTTCCTCGCTTACGACCTGAGTCTGTAGATTCGTTACCTGTTGGGATAACTGATCATTATTAACCTGAAGATCCGAGAATTAGACGTGGAGGCTTTCAAGTTCCTTGATTAATTCTGTGTTCTTAGCCTCCGCGGCCTTCTTCATGTCTACCTCAGCCTCAAGCAGGGTCTCTAAGTTCTTGGTTCGGATACGGAGGCCGTGAACTTCAACTTCCACGGCCTTGAGGGATTTAACTTCCTGATTAAGTTTTTTAATCTCTTCCTCCCTCATTAGGATCCTTTGATCCCGCCTAGCTATCTTAGCCCTGGCTTTTTTCAACAACCGGACATCTTGCTCGAAGCTTAGTCTTAATTGGGAGCTCATCGCCACTTTTCGTGCCAAGTTCATGTTGTATTGACTTAGAAAATCCGCATTCGGCAAATAACGCAACTCAGAAAAGTACCCTGGCGGCGCTATGTGATTTACAACGTCTTGGCACGCATCCGGGGTATCCAGGCGGCAGCTATTGATCACGCCCCACCCCGGATGATATATACCCCCTGGCGACCCGTCCCCGGACAAGATGGAGACCGATTTCGCTGATTCTGGACTTTATGCAGAGAATAGGTCTTGCACATCAGTAGTGGCCATATGTCCGGTGGGAACCTCAGATGACCTGCATTCACATTATAAGATAGGTGATTTGTTAGCATGCCTATACCTGTAGGATAAACAACAAAATAATACTATATAGCAAAGAAGCCATTATAGACCGGAGTACTTACTAGGCAACATCCCGCTCAGGGTACGATTGCGGTTTCACGAACGACAATGGATCTGGATCACTCATGTCAGCAGGTGCAGAAAAGGTGGAGCTCGTCTTCAATCCCATAGCTGCTAGGGATTTCCCTCCAAGGGTACTCTGTGTCAGGCGGGAGGTATCATGGTCCCTCCTCAGCACCTTGCGCGGTGCATTTGCCCCCGTATCCTCTTTGCCCCATTTGTGGCTCCTTTTGTTTATAGTGGGCCCCATAACGGCCATTTCCTTCCCCAGATTAGGAGCGACCTCCTTGGGCATTGGATTATCCACAGGTGGGATCTCCCACGACAGCCCGTCCTGACCTTGATATTCTGTTCTACCCCTCTCGATAATTGTTTGGGGCGGGTCTTCATTGGCAAAGTCCAGCGACGATTTCTCTATCGTAGACGGCGTCCTTAAGGATTCTGACGTCGTGGCCGCATCCCCCATATCTATCACGCGATTTGCAGTGACAGTAAGGAGTGGTACCTCATGGGCGGCATAGGGACGAGTCTCGGTCTTCACCTTGGTGGGATTTGAGGCACTGATTAGGTTGAACAAGTCCATATCTGCATTCATACAGAATCGTTAGTATATTCTCATGATTATGTGAAATAAATGACTGTTTATAAACACCCACCCCGATCATTGTTATAGAGAAATGTGGGGTACACATCGTCCCCTAGGAAGTATCTTCGGCTCAACCATACTAGGCATAACAGTTCTTCTGGTTGTTTTTGGATGGGGGTACGGCGCGTGTTCAATACTGCAACATCCGCAACGGAATAAGAGCCTGCTACTGGCGTCCCATCCTTTAGAGCATTTGTGCGCCAGTCCACAACGGTGGGAAACACTCTCTCATCCACCCAAAAAAATCGGTTGTTCCAGTTTTTCAAGGAGTCCAGGGGTTTTGTATAACATTGTGGAGTGTTTTTTTCTGGTCTTTTGCTAAAAGACATCCATCCCGAGTTAAAAGACAGAACGTAGAACACATGGAATAAATTCAGTGTGAGAATTATGTTTAGAACGCGACAGGTGATTTCAAAATGACTCACTTTCACTGCACCTATCAGCGACAATTGCGACAAGTGAATCTGGTAGTGACCGAGGATATCAAATAGAAATTGTGATATAGGGATGCGAAAATTTGCAAACTCAAAAAACCTGGTGTACACTCCGATTTTGCCCTCCAAAAAATCGACGATCGTATCCTCTGGATTCGGTAACTCTGGATGCAAGCCCCTCTGGTATGCCGTACTCGGAGGTAAACTCTAGTAGATACTCCTAGGAGATGGTTGACACGGCGCTCTCGAGTTGTATTGTATCCCTGCCCATTTTAATTAAGTTTTACAAAGAGACGTGGGGTACTAACCTGAGGGGAAGGGATTCCGTAGGAATAAGTGCCTTATACGATTATGTGTATGAAAATGGTGCTTTGCTTCGGAAACTATGTAAACATGCACAGTGCTCAATCGCCCTATTTATATTATGTCCTCTGTAAATGTGCCTAGCTAGATGTTTGCCACGTGTCCTCCACTAACTTTTTGGATGGTTTAGGATTAGGAGGAAGATGAAGCAGTTTGGGGCCCACCTGAACCATCACTCAGCCATTTTTGTCGTTCCTCGTTTAATGGGTCCTATTCTTACGCTGTGAGGCCCCACATGCAGTTTTGGCGGTAATGCATTTTCAGAACGTTTTGGTTGTTTGTAGTCTAGCAACCGTGACCGTGTCCCAACCACGGTCACATCTCCTAGACTGGGGGGATATGATGACGTATAGTATGGACCATCCCAGCCCACTCATACTATTATGGGCCCGGCCTGGTCCACTCATACTATTATGGGCCTAATGGCCAACGCAGGTCCTTCGGCCAATACATCGCTATTACGGATACTTGGACCTACGGGTCGCGGCCGCTAGCACGAGGTCTGCGGCCACGGTATCTTCACAAATCATCTTAAAGAAAGGATAATCTAATTCAATAAGAGATATGCTTTACTTATTTAAATCTGTCAGGATAATTCTGAATCCCCACAATATCAGCCGTATCTTGGGCTGAAAGTTATGGAAACCCTAGGGATTACTCAGCCTATAAAAGGAACGCAATTGTCATCAATACAGGTATCTATAAAACCCTAATTACACTCGATTATTCTCTCACAAGTCATATACTTACTCTCACGCCGGAGTCTAATCGTAGGATCCGCTCCCACGATACGGTTAACGGTGTTTTATTCCTTGTGCAGGGTCCTCCAAACAAGTTCACTTGGTACAAGAACAAGGCACTTCATACCCGAATAGCAGCCTATTCGGACCAAACAAGACCCGACCCAACTTTTGTATCAGCAAAGTCCATATTTTTGGTGCTTGAAGACTGAGATCTTAAATCAAGGATCTGTTAATTTGTTTTAGATAACATGTGCATGAGTGCACCAATAGTAAAGTAGTCGAGACATGCTAAAATGCAAAGATCTTCATATTTTTCTATTTCTTTTTTTTAGTCCACAACACTAATTTACATTTCCATACATAACTAGTAAGTTACTCGCGCAATACAACGACGAGTACTCTGTAATTAAAATCTTGCGTTGAACAATGTATTTTGATTATACATACTGATGACGTATACTGTCAACCGGGCCGCAAGCTCGGGCCACACAATAAGTAATGAGCTTAAGCCCAACACCCGAAAGGATCTAGGAGGGACAAGCAGCGACCACTCCGCGAGAACTATGACTAGCACACGGCCGCAAGGAGCATGAGCCCCGCAGCCCCACAAGGATCATAATCCACACACAACGGCGAGGAGCGTGAGCTCCATGACCCACGACCGCATACCGCTACGCGATAAATGGTCACCCATGACCAAACCAAAAGGAGTAAAAGGCAGAGCACGGGACATCGGGGAAGAACGTCAACGTCCCTAACATGGATAACAAACGATGATAACGATAACCTAAGCAACTACCCTACAAAAAGGCGGCAACATCACCGACATTGACCTCACTGCAACAACCTTATTATCCACTGGGTAATAGGGTGAACCTCGCCCCGTGACCCATGCATCTGACAGCGACACTCCCCTATATAAGAAGTCGTCCAAACACTTCTAACGGTATGACTTCCGCTATTATTACACACATACCACTTATAACCAATACTTACTCTCACACCCGAGCTTAATCGCGGGATCCCCCTCTCGCGGTAAGGCTAATGGTGTTACTTTCCTTAGCAGAAAGTCCCCAATTGCATTCACTTAGTAAATTTACTACACAAAATTTTGAGCTTATAGTCCCGCTATAAGCACATTACTCTCTACTAGCCATACCACACTAATTTTATACTAACAAGTTAGCGCCATCCGTGGGACCAAACACAACTACGTCCCGAAAATCTCAAAAACAAATGAGCCAACCGGCAAATTCAGCCCAAACCCCCGCTAATTCCGTAGTCCGGAACACTGCCGGCAAAGGGAGTAAGCAAACACCCGACAGTAATTATAGGTTTCTCCCCGCGGATAAGCTTCGAGAAATTATGACAACTATGAAATGCTACGGAAAGCGTTCCTAGGGAACTACTCGCAACCAAAGAAATACATAAAAGACCTCGTAGAAATCCACCATATCAAGCAGAGGGAGGGAGAGTCGACGGAAGCTTTCATGGAAAGATTCAAGGCGGAAAGTATGCATGTCAGCGGAGCACCAGAATGCATGAGAATATAAGGATTCATGCACGGTATCACCAACCCGGATCTAATCAAAAAGCTGAACAACAACATACCAAAGTCTGTAGATGAAATGATGAGCGTAACAACAGCTTTTCTAAGAGGAAAAGTAGCCGCCGCTAATCAATTAAAGAAAAAAGCACCGCCAGCATGGAAGCATCATGAGACCGGCCACATACCAAACTTTGACAAGAGGCTCGACTTAAAAATCCAACACAAGTCGAACAGGCGGCAAGATTGCTTCACACCTCTCACAAAGACACTAAAAGAGATCCTAGCAATGGATACCATGAAGTTCAAGGCACCGCCACCCATGACCGGGCCCGCAGAAAACCAGAACAAGAACAAGTTCAGCGAGTTTCACGGGGATAAGGGTCACAACACAAACGAGTACATCCATCTGAGGAGGTAAATAGAAGAAGCGGTCAAGTCAGGATAACTGTCACACTTGGTTAAAGAAATAAAACAAGGAGGAAAATAAGGAGAGCAAGCAAAAGCTGCAAAGAAATGGGAAGCTCCTAACAAAGAAAAATCTATGGCAATTTTCATGGTCCAGACCTGGTAACGAATAACAAGGCAAAAGACCACCCAGAACTTCTCCGCAGACCAAGAAATTTCTTTCTCAACCCTAGGAGACAACATCAGACAAGAAACACCAAATGTGATTGAAGCAAAGTAGAAGGCCACCTCATCCATCGCATGTATGTAGATGGAGGATCAGCCTCAAAAGTGCTGTATAAGCATTGCTTCAACAAGCTTCATCCAAAAATAAAAAACCAAATGATTTCGGCAACAACCCTCCTCTTAGGATTCAGCGGTAAAATATCCTAGCCACTTGGGCAAATATCACTAATGGTGACTTTGGGAGATGAAGAACACTCAACGAGCGCCCTAATGAACTTCATGGTTGTTAGGTCTCCGTCTTTATACAACGGTTTCATCGGCCGCCCGGGTCTCAGGAAAATCCAAGCGGTCCCATCTACCGCTCACGGAATGCTAAAATTGTAACAACCCCAAAAATGGGTCGCGGCAGAATATGTTTCCGGGAGCGTTACTTCATAATACCATTGCACAAGACATGAGAGAACGACCTCTAAACTGTCATTTGAAAAGTAATCTTGTATTGTTTAGACTCCAATGCACATCAAGTATGTCAAGTAGCTTGTTCACCTGAGAAAAACATGCTTAAAAGGTGTCAACATAAAGTTGGTGAGTTCATTGGTTTTTGTAAGTATAAATGTTAAACCAAAGTTGTGTAAAGTATGCATGACCATTTCAATCCCAAATAGTCACAAAAAGTTAAGTATAGTTGGACCACCATTGTTCAAGTATGTATTGCCACTTTATTTAAGGCAGCGTAAATATTCATGTGTGTATAAAACAATGATTATGATTACTCTAAGTTCATGAAACTACTGCGTAGACTTATATATATTCCACTTTATTCAAGGCACCGTAAGTGTTCATGTTCATTTAAATGTTGTGCTCCGACATGCTATAACGTACGTTTGCCCAGTGATAGCTAATCATCCGAACAGGGCTGTCACACCCGAATAGATCTATTTTATAACATTCGCGCTTACCCTCCAAGTAATTTACAGTTCAATCCGCTTAATCTAATCCGTAATCATTTGGGTACAAGTAAAGTAATGTCCTTGTTTTCAAAAGTAAAGTGAAACAAGCAATGTATTTCGTCCCAAAATAAGTAATTGAGTATGTAGACAAGTTTGTAAAACGAATTGTAAATGCACATGTAATAAATTCAAACCAATCATGTAAATGATATTAGTAACAAGCATGTTCTCACCCCAAAAGTTGTAAAGTATATGCAAAACAAGTAAAACGTGGGGCTATAAACTCACCTTGAGTGAGTGAATCGATAATGCAAATCACTAACAGAAAATGCGTCACGAATACGCCCGAATGCAACCTAATTAATTATAGGTCGTATGAGTACTAAGTACTTTGAATAACTAAGACCATATATAATTCTATATAGCTACATCACCATCTAATTGTATTTGTGAAATCATATTTATAAAGTAAAAACGTTTATAAATATCTCTTTAGTAAAAACGGCGTAACTTTATCGTTTTAAGTCCGTTTCTTATGTTCTTTACGTCCACGCTTTCGTATTAAGACGATGTATCAAAATATTACATTTTCATATTTTCAACCCCCTGGTGAACAGTACTTTTTACTGTTCATGCACTTTTATAAATTTACTTAGCGTAAACCTCGTAAAAGTCATATCTTATTCGTTTTAACTCCGATTTTAGTGATTCTTTCGAGCACGTCTTCGTAATTAAAAGTTTTATCTAACTAATGTATTTTTCAAAAATGTATCTGAGATGAATAGTGATTTTTACTGTTCATAGTTTATAAAATTATTTTTATAAACTTTAATTATCGTAAACTTGCAAATGGCGTATCTTCTTCGTTATAAATCGGTTTTTCGAGTTCTCTATATGCCTACGATCCTTGTAACATGTAGTATTTTATAAAAATATAAAATAAATACATTATTTTTCGAATTCAAACAGACCCTTTTGATCTTTTTGTTAAAAATATGTTTAAACTTGTTTTTATAACTTTTTAGCCTAGTTGATTTGTTACAAGTCCTCTACCATGTGTTATACCACAAGTCTTATATACTTAAAGTCCTCTAACAATTGTCAAATTATCTTGTCCAAGAAATATCCATGATAACAAGTCCTTACATCACTTTTACTTATAAACTTATTAAGTAAACTTTTAAGTAACTAGTTTATTTTTATGCTTTTTATAGATAAACCAACACTTGTATGATACTTATACTTCCATTACAACATGCATTTAACATCTATATAACATATGACAAAGTTCATCAAACCATGAATAAGTGTAAAAATCCATTTTACTTGTTAATATGTTCCCTAAATGGTTATTAACTATATAAACATTATATACACATAAAATCACAATGTAAAGAGTTTAGGGTTTTTAGATAACCTTAATATGATGTATGATGAAGAGAAACAAGATCTAAACCCTAACTTATCAACAACACCCAAGCTTCCAAATCAAGAAACCCTAATTTCACTTGAAACCCTAATCTTGAACCTTTCTTGTTTAACCCTTTTAAACACTAAATCAAGCCTTCAAACCTTCTTGTAATACCTTAGATATAATGTAAGATCACTTGTATGTTTGGTAAATAAAATTATATGGATTGTTTGTTTGGTTTATGTGTGAGCCGTGGGCTAGAGGGAGAGACAAAGAGAGTTTGTGTGAAGTTTTTCTTAAGAAAATGTAGCGTGTCTGATAAACTAACTAGTCTTGCCTTTATATACTACAAGAAGCTAGTTGAAATCAAGACTAGGTGCATTAGTAGAAGACCAAGACCATAAGAAAACATGGGGAGTGATTTAAGGAAGAAAATGATCAAGTTGAGTCTTAGATATTTTGAGTTGATATTTTATGTTACTTGAAGTTATATAACATATAGATTAAGTGTAGATGTGTAAACTTGTAGCATTTGTTTTCTTGTTGGTTTCTTATACGCAAAATTCGGCTACAATGGATATCATGGGTGAAGTTTTATAAAACTTTGAGTATTGGGTATAATAATGGGTATTTGTTGAAGCGTAGATGAGTTTTGGTGGTTCCGGGTATGCCTAAATGTATTCAATTGCAAAACGTAAATGTTTTACGTGACCAATAAAAACAAAATATAAAATGTTGATTATTACTTTCGTAAAAATAATATATTGCTTGCTTGACGTAAACTTTAATTTGTTTGGTGTTTGTTTACGTTGATTGTTGATTTTTAGTTTACGCGATTTAACTTAACGATTAAAGTTAAAAGCAAACGCGTAGAAGTTTCAAATAATTAATTGGGTGTTCATGGATGTAAAAAGGTGTGAAAATGTAAGTTGTTACAGTCTCCCTGTGTTAAAAGAATTGCGTCCCGCAATTTAGTTCGAGTTGCCTTCGTGTTGATGAAGAGGTGTAAATGCTCGTCTTAATCCTCTTAATACGTGCTAAGTCAATCTGCTATCTTAATGTAGAATTTCATTGGTACGGGTCTCAATACCTTGATGACGTTTAACTTGTCGGCGGGTTGTCCTAGGGTGACTAATGATATGTCTTCGTCTTTTTGGCTTAAGATTTGGTGTAAGATGATGTCGACTTCATTGTAAGATGGTGTAAGAGTTTACTTAGTTATCATGATTATTAGTTTGGTTCCTCGTAATAAATATGTTTTATGAATACGCACACAAAACTTGATACAAATAGAAAATTGTTTCTTGACAAGAAGTTTTAAGGTGACTACTCTCAGCATGGGCATGGTCCTTCCTGAATTATACATAGTTGATCAGGCCATGTATATTTGAGGACTAATGGTGCTATGCTAATTTTTGTCAAAATAGTGTTATGATTTTAGAATGGCTTACATGAATAATCAGAGAATTGGAGTAGATTGGCGAAAATTTCTCAATACATAGATTTGATAGATAATTTGGAATCGTTTAGTATAACGAAAGTTTAAGAGGAAGTACAATGAGATTCTTAAAGGACATAGAGTCTACGATAGTTCCAACTTAAGTTTCACTGGGTAATAGGTTTCTCATTAGATGTTGATGTTAGGCGTCGTGGCGCTAGAGTCTCCATGAGCTTTTCCTTTCCAGTACATGTCCATACGGTTCTGAAACTTCACTATTGGAATTACTCTTGTAGTGTCCCAGACTTCCACACTCATAACAGGTGAGAGTTCATTGGTTCCTAGCAGCAACAGGTGTTCTACAATTTTAGGTTATGTGGCCAGCCTTCTTGCAATTTCCACACTTTACAGTGCACGATCCATTATGGTGAAATTTGCCCTGGTTGCACAGAGGTAGAGATTCAATATATGCCTTTTTGTTGATTGGCCTAGTAGTGTGTGCTCTAGGCACCTTATGCCCGTTGTTTTGTTGGCTTGAGCTTCCATTGTGGTTACCTTCCCACTTCCTCTTGCTGCTAGCATTCTCTGCTACCTTGTCTTCTTGTCGTTTGGTCTGGCTCATTGACTTGCGGGCCATGTTGGCTTTTGTCTCATAAATAGCAATAGCCTCGATAGCATTAGCCACTCGCTGGGCTACAACCTGCTCAATTTCCTTAACACTCATCCCTTGATTAACGATTGTCATTGTTCTTCAAAGTTGAAAGAGTAATAAGATGAGATTAGTTTAGTTATCCTCGTTGTGCTCCGAAAATAGAGTATTGTGAGATGATGTATGGTAAATATGAATATGCGCTCATGGCATAAATGAATGATGGTATCGTGTAAGGTAAACTAATGTTTGATGATGTTTAAGACCTACGAGCTTATAGTACTACCTTGCCTAAAGAAATGTTCCAGTATTTATATAAATAACCCTTATATAAATAATTGTAGAGCATGTGTGAAAGAATGTAAACACATATATATATATATATATATATATATATATATATGTAAGACCCTCATAGTAATATACGTACTATAATATGAACACGTATATGAATCATGTAAGAATCTAGTATGACTAACTAATGCAACAAACAGTGTATGTATGTCCCGTTAAAAACCTTTTGTATGATGTAATGTTTGTAAAACGGTTATAGTCTAGGTAAAATGCAACCTAGTTCTCTATAACCTTGGCTCTGATTACCAATCTGTAACACCCCCAAAAATAAGTCATAGCAGAATATGTTTCCGGGAGCGTTACTTCATAATACCATTGCACAAGACATGAGAGAACGACCTCTAAACGTGCCATTTAAAAAGTAATCTTGTATTGTTTAGACTCCAATGCACATCAAGTATGTCAAGTAGCTTGTTCACCTGAGAAAAACATGCTTAAAAAGTGTTAACATAAAGTTGGTGAGTTCATAGGTTTTTGTAAGTATAAATATTGAACCAAAGTTGTGTAAAGTATGCATGGCCATTTCAATCCCAAATAGTCACAAAAAGTTAAGTATAGTTGGACCACCATTGTTCAAGTATGTATTGTCACTTTATTTAAGGCAACGCAAATATTCATGTGTGTATAAAACAATGATTACGATTACTCTAAGTTCATGAAACTACTGCGTAGACTCATATATATGCCACTTTATTCAAGGCACCGTAAGTGTTCATGTTCATGTAAATGTTGTGCTCCAACATGCTATAACGTTCGTTTGCTCAATGATAGTTAATCACCCGAACAGGGCTGTCACACCCGAATAGATCTATTTTATAACATTCGCGCTTACCCTCCAAGTAATTCACAGTTCAATCCGCTTAAGCTAATCCGTAATCATTTGGGTAAAAGTAAAGTAATGTCCTTGTTTTCAAAAGTAAAGTGAAACAAGCAATGTATTTTGTCCCAAAATAAGTAATTGAGTATGTAGATCAGTTTGTAAAACAAATTGTAAATGCGCATGTAATAAATTCAAACCAATCATGTAAATAAGATTAGTAACAAGCATGTTCTCACCCCAAAAGTCGTAAAGTATATGTAAAACAAGTAAAATGTGAGGCTATAAACTCCCCTTGAGCGAGTGAATCCATAATGCAAATCACTAACAGAAAATGCGTCACGAATACGCCCGAATGCAACCTAATTAATTATAGGTCGTATGAGTACTAAGTACTTTGAATAACTAATACCATATATAATTCTATATAGCTACATCACCATCTAATTGTATTTGTGAAATCATATTTATAAAGTAAAAACGTTTATAAATATCTCTTTAGTAAAAATGGCGTAACTTTATCGTTTTAAGTCTGTTTCTTATGTTCTTTACGTCCACGCTTTCCTATTAAGACGATGTATCAAAATATTACATTTTCATATTTTCAACTAGTGGTGTTGATCGGTTCGATTATCGGGTTATTCGGTTAGTTCGGTTCTGTTAGTTCGGTTAATTTGTTTTTGGGTTAACTCGAAAACCGAACCGAACCAAAAACCGAATTCGAATTCGGTTCTCGGGTTGACCCGAATAACCCGGATTTCACTATTTTAAAAAAAAATTAATAATTACATAGATTTTTAGTAAACAAAAATTATTATTAACATAAAAAGTGTTTTTTTTTATATTATGATAACATTTTAATAGTATTTATATATATAAATATATAAAAAAATATATATACTTATATGAATTCGGTTTTCGGTTCGATTTTCGGTTTGGAGTGTCAAACCCATATCCAACCCGAGAACCGAATTAGTAGTTCGGTTCGGTTCCGTTTTGGCGAATTCGGTTTGGTTATTAGTTCGGTTCGGTTATTTTCGGTTCGGTTTCGGTTTTCGGTTTTTTTGCTCATCGCTATTTTCAACCCCCTGATGAACAGTACTTTTTACTGTTCATGCATTTTTATAAATCTATTTTTATAAATTTACTTAGTGTAAACCTCGTAAAAGTCATATCTTATTCGTTTTAACTCCGATTTTAGTGATTCTTTCGAGCACGTCTTCGTAATTAAAAAATTATCTAACTAATGTATTTTTCAAAAATGTATCTGAGATGAATAGGGAT
>BQNB010073311.1:0-32159 GCA_026074375.1 Tanacetum coccineum
TCGATGTCGTCAATAGAGAAAGAATCGTCATCAATCGAAGTAGAATCATTGTTAGAATCGGAGAACCCCTCAAATTAATCTTTTGAAATGTCAAGAGGCGGAGAATTATCACGAAAAGGCACATCACACATTTTGTCAGGAATACCCTCAGACTCACTTGGGATTTAGACAAGGTTCTCGACACTAGACTTTATTACTTCGTCCGATTCTGTTGCCAGAATAGTGTTGAGTTGCTCATCCTTCATTATGAGAGAGTCAACGGGCTCCTTGGTTGATAAAACGAGTGTGTTTGCAATGGTATAGTCCTCGTCATCATCATCACAGTAGACGATAGGACGATTCCAATTCGGAGTATTAATATACTCAGCCAACTCCTAATGAATATTTTGCACATCATCATGAAGTTTACGAAATAACTCTAGTATACCCTCCGGTTGATATTGCTTGTCTTTAAAAGCATAATCACATATGGATGTCATTTGCTCCATGATCTTATTTTGAGAATTTAGAAGCTCATTTTGAGCATTGAAGATAGGATGATTGACGGTATATTGCGGGGGTTGAAATTGGTCAAAACCGAAATAATTAGAATCATAACACGGATTAGGTTCGTAATAATTCATCGGTTGACATTGAAAAGTCTTGTGAGGACCCCCACAATCTTCACAACAAGATATTGTTATGGAAAACTCGTGTAGTTTTGTGGAAAAATAATCAAAGTTTTGAGAAAACACGGGTCCCTATTGTAACAACAGAACTTGAGGTGGATAATCGTAACCATGATGGGCATCGTTCCCACATAACTTACAAGAGTATGGCACGTATTGAAGTTGTGGAGGTGGGTTAAAAACGTTAGGAGAATCATTGACAAAATTAGGAGTGAAATCATAAGTGAATGAATTTCCATCTCCAGAATAGCATGTCGGATCGAAACTTGGCAAAGTTTATGGGAGCTCATCAATGGTTTGATTGTTGCATGGTCTGATTAGAGAAAATTGGAACTTTTCGGTGAGACAATTATAACCATAATGAGCCACCGTACCCACAAGACTTACAGTACATCGTTGACAAAAGATATCGTCTAACCGAATCACCACACTCGAACAACAATGGGTGGTCGATATGTGGATGACATTGTGAAACGTTTTTGGAAATTATTTGGAAATCATTTAAAGATTCGGATTCGATTATTTCCTTATTCTTAGAAGCACAAATCAAACGAAAAAGTCCTTTGCTAAGACCACTTCCTGGTGAAGTTTGTGGAAAATAATCAAAGTTTTGATTGAAACACGGGTCCTAATTATAGACAAACGGGACTTAAGGTGGACAATCATAACCATAATGGGCATCGTTCCCACATAACTCACAAGAGTATGGCACATATTGGGGTTGTGGAGGTGGGTATGAGAAATCGGGAGGATTATCGAAAGAATTCGGAGTCAAATCATAAGTGAAAGAGTCTTCGTTCTTTGAATGACATAGAAAGCAATATCCATCTCGAAGATCATTACCACACCATTCGCAAGTACACCATCGACAAGGGTGGCCATATAACGGTTCTCCATACCTTACACATCGGACAAATGTCGACATTAAGAATTAAACGATAATGAGGGTTAAGAAGAAAATTAAATGGTTTAGAAGAAAAAGAAGATTATTTTTGGGTTTGTAAGCTTTTTTAAACAATTCATTTTATTAAAGGACAAAATGAGATAAGACAACTTAAGCCAATAATCAACAAGCTTCACGGTGGCTCTTTAAAGAGAAAAACGCACAAAGGAGCGGAGGAGAAGGAAAGCGCGAAGCTATTAAAAATCTTCTCCTTTCGGGTCGTAGTTCCTCATAACCCTCCTTATACCCCTCTTATAGTTTGTTTATCAATCAAAGGTGAGCTGTACCTCGCAAGTGACACAAAGGCAAGTTTTAAATCTTTTGTTGTTTTTAAATACTTTAGGAAAAGTATTTATGATTATTTGATAATATATTCACAAAAATCGAGAAAATAAAATATTTTTGTATTTTTATATTTTTATAACAAGAAAATAACTTCACGAGGAAGGGTCTTCAAGGCACAACAAACTTCAACTCGATAATCGTCTCATGGCCTCCCCGGCAGCGGCGCCAAAAATTGATTGTAGCAATTTATACTATATATATAATATAATATAGGTGAAAATAAACAAATCACTTTTAAAATCCAAAAAGCAATAAGTTTAAATTCACAAATAAATATATATATATCCAAAAGTATCGGTTTCTCGCTTCGTTATCCACAAAGTTTAAAACCGGACATGGGTCGTTACGTCCCAACGAGGCCGTGAATTTGAAAATCGAGAATCGGTTTGTAAACAATGCTTGAATGATCAAAGATTGGATTGATTCTATTTCTACAATTAAAAATGCAAAAACAAGTAAAAGAAACCCTAAAACGAAAGCAATTTAAGTTAAAACCTAAAACGGGAACGTAAAAACGCGACTTAAAAACCTAATTTATCAAATTTTAATCCTAAAGTGATTTTTAACTTTTAATTAACCCTAAGTGACTAAAATGTAAGAATAAAGAAAACTAGACTAAAAACGAAAGCGATTTAAGCTTAAAAACACAGGAAACAAGAACGGGATTCAAAACCGTTTTTAAAAAAATCGAAATCTAAAATTTTAACCCTACGAAAGCAAATTTATTTTTCCTAGGTCCTACATGATAAAAGAAAATTTTGAAAAAAAGAATTATATTTTTTTTACTTTTATTTTATTTTTTATGAATTAATTACTATTTTAATGAAATTAAATTATTAAAAATAGTAAACTAAATTATAAAAATCTGGAAAAATACTTTAGCTTATGAAGATTACAGGAAAAATAAGAAATTGAAAAAGTGTTAATCAAATAAGCAGTTAAAAAGCAAATAAGCTAAATAAGCTAAAACTGGAAAGTGCATATAAATAAATAATAATGCAAACTAAAACTGAAAAAGACCCTAGGGCAGTTGGTTTGTGTGTGCGTGTGTGAGGTGCTATAAAGGTTGAGTGGGTAGAGGTCAGGGGTTCGAGCCTTGCTCACCCCTGACTTCCCTACTCCCTTTTTTTCTTTTTGAAAAACTTTAAAAACAAAGTTATAAATAAGCTGAAAACTAACAACTTTAAAACTTGAGATTATTTTTGAAAAGCTATAATAAGCTCAGAAAATGAGCTTAAAGATGACAGTAGCTTATCAAGCTTAAATGCTAAACTATTTGACCATTTTATACTAAATAAGCTGATGAAAAAGAGTAATAAGCTAAAACAGGTAATAAGCTACACCTAATAAGCAATTAAGAATAAAAATAAGCAAGGAAAAAGACTTAAACTAAGCTAAATATGACAGAAATGCTGAAAGGCTTAAAACTTAACATTTTTAGACTAAAATTGGAAATAAGCCTAAATAAGCCCTACCCTAAGATAATTAAGCTAAAATAGATTAAAACTAATAAGCAGAACTAAACCTAAATTAAGCAAAAACAATAAGCAATAAGCTTAAATAAGAAAATAAGCTAAAGGGTCCAAACTGCAGGCAAACAGCCTAAGGGGCCCCTTTTGGGCTTATTTTTAAGCCCCAAGATGGATCCTTATGGCTTATTGACCCATAACCCTAAAAAGCCTATCCAAAAAGCTCCAATAATGCACAATTTAAACAAGGTTTGAAATTCATATAATCTTTGAAAAGTGCTTATGAAGGATGTTGTTTTACTCAGCATATGCTGAATTGGTTTTTCTCTTAAAGACAATTGCCTATATGCAGGCTTACTTTTCAGCAAATAAAACAAGTAAAAACTTTAAAATAAGCAGAAACAGATAAAAACAATCTTAACTTGACTAATATTCAGATTGTAAATTGATCTTTTTATAACTAAAGAAAACTTTGACAGTTTTGACTACAACTTCAAATGACCAATGCACATTTAATTCACTATGCTCTACTGCATTGAGGCTTAAAAACAAGATTGAAATGACACTTAAAACCCAGCTTGGAAAGCTTGATCTAACTAGCACTTAAATTCTATTTTGCAACCACAGATTAAAGCATCTACTTAAACAAACTATTATTTTGAGGTATAACACTTAACCTTAACAGGTTTTTTTTATTTTTTTTTTTAAACAATGGTTGCCATTAACTCTCAACATTGATTTTCTACTTTAGTAACTGAATTTTTTAACTAACTTATATCTTATTTGAGCTTATGGGAATTAGACTAAAGACCAAGTAAAGTTTACACCTATCTTGACCCTGTTTTGACCCTTAATCCAAACACCCCTTAAACTGGTTTTTAACAAAAATAAAAAGTAGTTTTAAGCAAAACTTGTTATAACCAGACTATGAATGGGTTAAAAACACATAAAGAAGCAAATATGACAGGAAAATAAGCACTAATAAGCTAGGATTAAGCAAAATGTAGCTAATAAGCAGTATAAGCAGTTTAAAAATATATAAAAAAGGAAAATGGAAATACCTGCATCCAAAGCTAAATGGCTGAACCTATAAGCACTCAAGACCATTCTATAGCTTACCATAAGCTCTACAAACCCAAATAAGCCATCCAAAATTTGCTTATTCATCCAATAAGCTGATAACCCAAATAATTTCTTGATGAAACAGTAACTTTGCTAACACTTTCTTTGAGAAACTTTAAATGAATAAAACAGGTTTTGAAAATAGCTTTTTAGAGCTTAATGAATTGCTTGTGGACATAAATTAGCTTGAGTAATAAAACTCTAAAAAGCAAAATTTCAAGTATAACTTAAAAAACTTGAATCTTGCATTATAAAAAGAAGTACAATGCTGGTGTTAGAAAGACAATAAATTTAAAGGATAAGTTAACAGAAAAATAAAGACATTTTAAAATAATATAAACTAAAACTAACACCTCCCTTTAACGAAGGAAAACCTGAAAACTATAATATAGCGATAAGCTGGCTTGCTGTGTTTGTTTGGTTGAGAGAGTCCAAAGCTTCATCTAAACCCTTCAATTTTCTCTTTGGCATCAAGGTGTATAATCTGAGACCTTCAATCTTTTGTTCTTCTTTTCTTGTCAATGAGCTAACAAGGATTCTGCAAAGGTGTAAATTTGGGGTGTGTGTAGTGAAAGTGGGGTGAGGTGGTTGAGAGCTGAGTGATGGTGACATTTTTTACGAGTGGTTAGTTGCAGGGTGAGTTATATTTAGGAAGTCTGGTGAATGTGACAAAGGTTAGTGGCGGGAAAATAGGTTATCCCTTTTTAATTTTGGCGTTTAGGGTGAGGAGTGTGGTGATTGACATTATGGTCCTATGGAAAACCTATATAGTGCAATTGCAAGCATCGTCCTTGTATTTTTCATCTTTGGTCCCTGGGAGTTAGGAGGATGTTTACATGGTTAGTCCTTTTGGACTAACTATGAAAAGGGTTGAGGGCTAACGACAGTTAAGTGCTTTTAAGGGTTGGGCCGGTTTGTTGGGCCTGGTTATAAAGGGTTTTGGGTTTTTAAATGTTTAAGGCTTATAAGACTTTTATATAAAAGCTTAATGGGTTGTCCCGGCCCATTAAATGGGTACGGGTTGGCCCATTAACTTTTTCTTCGTGCTCTTTTTGACTTCTCTTCACGCTCTTTCCGTTCTCGTGCTCGGTTTTGTCGTTTTGGCTTCGATTTTGTCATTTTCTTAGATATCCGTTTACTGCACAATAAAAATGCAAAACATACAAATACAATGTATTTTTGGTACGTTTTTGGTCATTTAAGTCTGTTTTAATAGAAAATGGTATGTGTAATTAAGCACATACCAAAATCCCTCATACTAAATTATTACCGTGTCCTCACGCAATGCTATAAGTAAGCACTTAGAAAACTAAGAATCTCGATCCCCCTCGACTAATACCTTGAAAAGTAGCTAAGTGTTCGTCAAGGGGAATTGTTGGGATTATTGGAAAACGGATAAGTGTCGTTTCTGACTGTTAGAGTTGTTCGTTTCTGCTGTGGTTATTAAGAGGTTTCTGCTGGCAGTTCAGTAGGGTTTCTGCTGCATTACGTTCCTGTGTTCATGTGTTCTCATTTCTGTGAACGATATACGAATCTGCTGATCTTCATTTACTAGATGTGATTATTGTATGCAAGGTATTATAGGCGTAGATCTATAGAGTTATCTCATAAAAGATACGGAATGAGATATATTAGGAAGAGATTGATTGTATATTCTTTACGGGTTTTAGTTATAAATTGTTTAGCAATTTAGAGGTTTCATTCGCTATAAATGAAACACTTTAAGCATTAGGGTTTCTGGAGGATTACGCATTACACAAACAGTTTATTATCAATAGAGAGATCCATAGAGGATCATTGTTTATATTCGTTCTTCTTTATACTGCATTGTTTAGTTTCTGCCTAAACAATTGTTAGAGTCTCTCACTTATATACTTGTGATTACCATAAAGTACTTACAACCACAAAGGCTAGAAGATCTATCTAGTTTCAGATCCCTTATATCAAGTCGGTATCAGAGCTTGGAGAGAAGACTCTGATAAATAAGAATCACTTGTTACCACACCAAAACTTTGTTTCCTCTTCTAACGTTAACCTATGTCAGAACCATACCTACTATACCTACTCAGTCACCATTCACTTATTCTACCCTAATCCTCTGCTTCACCTTCATTCACTCAAGATGATACCTCGGAATCTTTCATACCTGAACCCACACAACCAATGCCTACATTCACTCAAACTGCTTTCTCACAACCTGCTGTTAACTATCAGCAGGTTCAACCAAATCAATCTATCTTCTCACAACCTGTTGTTCACTTTCAACAGACTCAACCTACTCAGACCAACCAGACTGGTCAGCAGTACCCTCAAAACCCTAACAATGTCCAGTCACAACAGTTTCAACAGTTCCAAACAGCCACTATCTCTGCCAACAATGCAAAATTCCTTTATCTAGGAGAAGGAAATATGAGTATGGGCTTTATGAAGAATGGGTACTGGATACAGAATGCTGAATCATAATCTTTAGAGGACTTGTTCAGCATTGGGAGGGATCCAGTCCAAAGAGGTTGGGAAAAGATGCAAAGGGAAATACATTGTTCATTCTCCTGTCTCTTTGTATGTGCATGTTGCTGTACAAAAGGAGAATAAGGTGAGAACCCTTGTTTACTTCAGGCTCTACAGGAGATCATTGCCGATTTTCATCATTATGATGATGCAAGGGATACATTGGATGGAGTTAAGGTTAGGTTTGGTGGGTATGAGAATCAAAGAAGGAGGAAGACAATGCTCAGCAGCAGTATATGGAATTCTCTGTGAAGAAGAGAAGCCTACACAAGGGTTATACAAGGTTTCAGAAGATTCTGAGCAGTTGAATCAAGTGCAGGCTCAAAATGGCAGACAATGATGACCAATTTTTTTTCAACCTGAAGTTTTAAGAGCACTTCTTCTTCTTGGTCACAAGTTGACCTTGCATTAAAAACTAAGAGGTGGCCTTGATTCAACGAGCTTTGATGACCTGTTAACAAACTAAGGTCACTCTGAAAACATAAAAAAATTTTGATGTCAGAATTGGTCATCGTTATGGTGTGAAAGATGCTGCTGCTCCCACTCATTCTGCTTTCATTGGAGCTGCCAACTCTGGCTTAAAGCTTACTTATTCTGATCAGCAGAGTATTGTTCCATCAGTTTATCAGACATCTGGTCGTTCTGACAACATAATGAAATGTGTTTTGCATTCTTTTGTTGCTGAGAATGAACCAGATCAAGATATGATCTATGAAGACTTTGACCAGGTTGATCAGTTGGAGATGGAAGAATTGGACTTAAAGTGGCAAAATGGCTTTATTGCTCTCCGTGAGGATTAAACAGATTTAAGAAGAAGGCATGACGGAAAGATGATCTACAAACAATAGCACCAGCCAGAATTTGCAGAAGGACAGGGTAGATGCTACAAATGTCTTTAGTTGGGACATTTTGCTAGGTAGTGTAATGTGAAGACAGTTGATGTTCAGGCTAGGTAGTTATGACTTTTTAAGGTCACATAGTTAGACAGGGCGAACCAAAAGCTTTGGTTCTCAGTTGATTCCATGGTGTGAATTCGGTCGGAATCATGCTGGCAGAAAACAAGACCGCGTGAGGTCTGAGATGGTATATGGGATGATGGCTGGACCTTCATTACATGGATAATGGTGGTGCTGTTTTTTCTTGTTTATATGCTGCTGCTTGAGTTTGCTTCGATGGGATTTCTCATAAGGTCATATTGTTCCCGTTGGTTGGATTCTAAAAATTATTGATCTTATAATATGTATAATAAATTTGATAGATTGTATAATGATTGTTACTTTAAAGTTCAGGAATTTCTGTATGCTGTTACAACATTAGGATTCACAAATAGATTACTGGTGCCACTCAAAACTCAGATTGCATTAGAAGAAAAAAGATTAGGGTTTTATCTGCTAATCTAGAAAACACCACCAACACAATGAGTTTATACTGAAAAATTACATGATCAGGCACAAAGAAAAGAAAGAATGGGAAGTTATGTATGAGCGAGATTAGCTAGATTTGTAAAGTGGAAGGATGTCTTCCAAGAAACTTTGAACAAGCTTGATAATAGCCTCTATGTTCTACAAGGTCTAAATGTTGTCTAGATTTAAGGAGTACCTTTGGACGAAGACGAAAAGTACAAACAATTCAGTTTCATAACTTAGTGCTTCTGTTTGAGAGTTCTTTGATTTGTCTAGACCTAGTTCCATGTACCCAGAACCTTATGAGGCGTGGTTAAACTTCTTTACTCAAGGTTTGTCATGGCTAGGGAGATGACATGCAGTTCCTCCCCTCCATCACTGGAATTATATTGCCCTTACCATACAAGGTTGACATAAGGAAACACAGGTTAAGTTATGGTTCAAAGTTGATATTAAACTATCTGACAACTCTCTTCACAAATCTAATGACTTTGTCTCTTGTGATAACAGTGACAAGTCGTCAGACTCAGAGACCTATGCATCCTGTGATTCAAGCCTAAAGACCAAGACCAAAGACTCTTCACCTGCTGTTGATATCAAGACTTTGCGAGAGTTGATTTGATAGACCCAAAATTCCACTGCTGGCTTGTCCTAGTTTTTTCTTGTTTGGAGAAGTAAATCTCCTAGGATTTTTGTAATAAAGTGCGAATGAACCAATAGGAATGGTGTGTAAAAACATTTTTGTGCGTTGTTAAGAAAGTTTTGTTTGTGGTAGTAAATTGATTTGATTAAAGATTGTGAACTTTTATAATTGTGTAGATTATCGTCCCTTGTAAATCTAAAGCAAAATCTGTTCCTGCTGGTAGTAGGACTTCGTCAGCATCTGTTATGCTGGTGATCTGACTCCTTGCTTGGCCAGTGAAACAGTCCAGCCTAGTCAATTCGGCTGGTTAGGACCAAATCCTACTGGAAGGGTTTGGACCAGGCGGCAATCTTGCCGTGCTCGATATAATCCTTTGTGGTGTGGTCTAATAAGACCTGGCACCTGGTTTCTGGGTTTGCGTAGACCTGTTTCTGTAGGTTTGGCTTAATACTGTGCTAGACCATATTTCAGACCATCATTCTGTATATTTTTAAAGATGTATTGGCCTGAATTATATGCCTATGTATAATTATTATGAGGGACGATGAGGTATGCTGTTAAGACCTCAGTGGTTACTCTTGGAGGAATAAAAGAACCTATGTTTTTGGGGGTCCAAGGAGTAATGGTGGATCTCATCAATCTACATGGTTTCACACTTAATGATCCACAAGGCAGGCTCAAGTCAGAACTGGCTTGGGTCTCTCAAGTGTACTAATGTTGTTGTTGTATGATTTGTAGGGTGATCCTAGTACAGATAATGACATAGGTATAGTTCGCAGTGGCTTGCTCAAGAAGTTATGGTCAGGAAACAAGGAGAACGCTTGATGCTTTTGGTGCAGGTCAAGGGATGGATTGTAAAATTTAGAGGTGTCGATGGTAGAATATCATGAAAAGGCACCATTAAGGTCATCTAAGCTTGACTTTGAAATTGTCCTACTATGTTGGAGAGTTGCAGCCACTTAACTTGTTCTCTGTATCACAATTTGTGATAAAAAGAACCAAAGGTTCTTTCAAGTCACTGATTTGTTGGTGCTTACAGAAGAATTACAATGACCTGATGAAAGTCAGGTGGGTACTCAGAATTCCTAGGGAACTTTGATTCTACACCTTCAGCATCTCAGGAACTACAAACCAGAACCAAAATGTTAGTTGTTTAGTAGCTATATAAAAAAAACAGGGGGGCCTACATCCCCCACCCCCCATAAATTCCGTGGATGAATCCATCCATGATGGCAACAGTAAGGATGGTCATGTGAACTTCAAACATCAACAAGCTAGTAAGAAGGTCTGGTTGATGGGGTTACCTCTCAAGGTGTTCACCAATGAACACAATGTGTTGCCTGCCAAAAGGAAAAGCAAATAAGGCTTCTTACAAGCATTTTCTGCTGGAGACTTATTACTGAAACTCTGCAACTGCTGCATATGGACCTTTTTGGTCCTACCAATATAAGGAGTATTGACCAGAAGTACTACTCTTTAGTGGTTACTGATGACTTTAGCAGGTTTACTTGGACTTTCTTTTTGGGTACTAAGGATGAAACATTTTATGTCCTTTAAAGAAATTTATTGCCTTAATAGAAAAACCAGCTAAAATAAAGGTTTAAAGGTATAAAAGGTGTGATAATGGACAGAGTTCAAAATGCAGAACTTATAGAACTCTGTGGGGTATAAAGGGAATTAAGAGGGAACTTATAGTAATCCCTGAACCCCACAACAGATTGGGGTTGCTGAAAGGGGAAAACAAAAAAAAAAAAAAACTCAATATGATATTATAGTGGCTGCTCCGATAGAACCATGTTGGACTAACTCTAAATTATTACTCCATGTTATGGATGAGGCTGTTAGCACGACTTGCTATGTTTTAAACAGGGTGTATATTACTAATCCCATATAAAAAAACCTTATGAATTGAGATCTGGGGAAGGTTCCTCAGATAGGTCATCTTAACTTTTGGGTGTCAAGTAAACTATCCTTAATACAAGTGACCATTTGGGAAAATTGAGGGTAAATAGCTGATGAGGTTATCTTATTCGGTTATGCTCCAAATGCAGGGCCTATAGGGTTTATAATTTAACTAACTAGAGGGTAGAGGGAAACATGAATCTGAGATTTTTAGAAGATAAACCCAATGTTCAGGGATTGGTCATTGTGTGGTACTTTGACCCTTAACTATTTAATGATTCAATAGGTTATACTCGTTTTTAAAACTGATAACATGCAGGTACACAAGAAACTTATATAAATGCAGGTACACAAGATCATGACTCAGTTTCAGAAGTGGATGAGCAGTGATTGTGGTTCCTTCATTTCCTATCTAAACAGTTTTGAGGTCACTTTCATCAAGCATGTCCTAGTGTTATGGACGCAATGCAGATTATGCCAAGCCGAGCTTGATATGCTTCAAAGAAAGAATTAAAGCTCAGGACGCAGCATGCAGATATGGTTATTGTTCTCACAAGAAACAGCAGAAATACTAAGTCAAGCTGAAGCTGAAATTCGAAACCAAGGTGTTTCTGCTGATAGGGATCCTGCTGGCATTGATTCTGCTGGTGGTGTATCTGCTGGTAGTACTTTTGCTGGTAGTGATCCTGCTGGTAGTTTTCAACCTGCTGGTAGTTATGAACCTGCTGGTAAGGGTAATCCTGCTGTCAGTACATCTGTTTCTGCTGCCTTCATTCTTGTACATGCTGATGAGTCTACACTTCCTCCTGGTCAATCATTGGGCTCAAGTGAAAACATCACCATTTCCAAGTCTCCTTCTGATGTGTGCAAGGAGCAACTCTCATCTGGCATCTTCACATCTTACTCTTATGATGATGATTTTAGTGCTACTTTTTCAAATTTAGCACCTGCTGTGGGGAAGTGGAATCCAAGTTCCTACAATAAGGTTGAATATAATTAATCCTCAGTACACAGATCATTGGTGATTTGCTTCTCCATTTTGACAAGAAGCAGAGCTCAAAAATCCAAGTTTGGTGAAAGTGCTTTCATTGGATATATTCAAGATCAACAAAGGACCAATCATACAGACCAACTTCATTGTCTGTCTGCTTGCTTCCTTTCTCAGTTAGAACCAACTAGTATAGCTAAAGCACTTGAGGATCCTGATTGGGTTGATGCTATGCAAGAAGAGATGCAACAGTTCATCAATCAGCAAGTATGGAAACTTGTCCCTCTCCCTGTTGGCAAACATGCAATAGGGACAAAATGGATTTTGAAGAACAAGCGGGATGCCAGAGGCATAGTTGTAAGGAATAAAGCAAGGTTGGTTGCACAGGGACACCGACAAGAGGAGGGCATTGATTATGATGAGGTATTTGCACCAGTGGCCAGAATTGAGGCAATCAGACTGTTTTTGGCTTTTGCTTCTTATATGGGCTTTCTGGTATATCAGCTGGACGTTAAGAGTGCCTTTCTCTATGGAGAAATTGAAGAAGAAGTGTATGTCACTCAGCCTAAAGGCTTTGAAGATCCTTACTTCCCAAAGCATGTATACAGAGTGGTTAAAGCTCTGTATGGACTTCATCAAGCACCTCGAGCCTGGTATGCAAGATTGTCTACTTTTCTGTTACAACACAACTACAGAAGAGGTACTATTGACAAGACACTCTTCATCAAGAAAGATTCCAGGGATATAATTTTGGTACAGGTTTATGTGGATGACATCATCTTTGGGTCAACCAATAAAGCCTGGTGTGATGAATTTGAGGTATTGATGAAAGGTGAATTTGAAATGAGTGCTATGGGAGAGATGACTTTCTTCTTAGGTCTACAGGTGAAACAGTTGCCTGATGGTCTTTTTATCAGCCAAGACAAGTACGTTAAAGATATGCTTACTAAGTTCGACATGGAATCTGTAAGAACTGCAACAACACCCTATGAAGCTGCTAAGACCAAATTGAAAGATGAAACTGATCCACCAGTTAATGTACATTTGTACCGATCCATGATTGGTTCACTTATGTATCTCACAGCTTCAAGACCTGACATAATGTTTGCAGTTAGTGCTTGTTCCAGACATCAAGTTACTCCACTGACTTCTCATCTGAATGCAGTCAAGAAAATCTTCAAGTATCTAAAAGGGCAACCAAAATTAGGCTTGTGGTACCCTAAAGATTCTCCCTTTCAGTTGGAAGCTTACAGTGACAGTGATTATGCTGGTTCTCATGGGGATAGGAAATCCACTACAGGTGGATGTCAATTTCTGGGCAGAAGGTTAATTTCATGGCAGTGCAAAAAGCAGACTATTGTGGCTACTTCTTCCACTGAGGCCGAGTATGTTGCTGCTGCTAGCTGCTGTGCTCAGGTTCTTTGGATTCAGAACCAGTTGCTGGATTATGGTTTCAACTTCATGAATACCAAAATCTTCATCGACAACCAGAGCACAATATGCATTGTGAAGAACCCAGTCTTTCATCAAAGGACCAAGCATATTGAGATTCGGCATCACTTTATAAGAGATGCCAATGAGAAGAACTTGATTCAAGTGCTGAAGATCCACACCGATGACAATGTGGCTGATTTACTGACAAAGGCATTTGATGGACCAAGATTTGCGTATCTGGTGGTCCATATTGGGATGGTGAATCCCTCTTTCGTGAATTGAGGGGAGGTATAAGCCTAAGGGGAGGCTTGTTGTTGTATAACTGTATATTCTAACTTTCTTGCAGGTGGATATGGTGTTTTGTGGGATATTATTTTTCTTGTGATTGTATGTAGTCAATACTGCTGCTAGTTGTACCTTATTCCTGCTGACAGGTTGGTTTCTGCTGGGTGTACTATGGTTCTGCTGGTAGTTATTCTTCCTGCTGGACGAATGGTTTCTGCTGGTTGGTCTATGGTTCTGCTGGTAGTTATCTTTCCTGCTGCACGATTGGTTTCTGCTGGTTGTTCTATGGTTCTGCTGGTAGTTATCTTTCCTGCTGCACGATTGGTTTCTGCTGGTTGTACTATGGTTCTGCTGGTAGCTATTGTACCTGCTGGATTCTTTGTTCCTGCTGGTCGCTATGGGCTATGCTGCTAGTAGTTTTCATCCTGCTGGTTCTACTCCTATGTCTGGTTCTGCTGTTCCTGATACTGCTGGTGGTCCACTTGACACTACTGGTACTGCTTCCAATATTCCCACTTCAGCAGCAATGGATTCTGCTGCTTCACATCATGAGCTTGGAATATCACCATTTGCAGATTCTGACGATAGTTCTTCCCCGTCCCCGGTCTCTACTGATCATGTACCAATAGATGTTCTGGTTGAACCCACGCAAGGAGGAATTCATGCGTTTTTCTTGGATAGTGATGAGGACGAGCAGATAGGTCTGTCTCGTGTTGCTGCTGAACCGGACTCAGATGATGAAGTACTAGCTGAGATTCTCTTTCGCGGTCAGTATGTTTCTGCTGCTGGTGTTGTGGTTGTGGACAAACTCCCAGATGATGAGATTGTTGATCCACGGGTAAAGGTTGAACCCATTTCTGAATCTCCCTCTTCTCCTCCTCGGTCTCGTAGTAAACATCGCGGGAGCACTCCAGTTACAAAGATGATCACTAACCGCATGCTTCTTGGGAGGGAAAAAAGGTTCGAGGACTTCACAGATTTCCTCAAGCTACTTTGGACCACCTCTCCATTGAGGTAGCCTTAACCATGACCTCCTGTCGTGTTTGGGACTCATTGGTCCAACAATTTTGGCAACCGTACCAGTCGACCCAAAATGCTTGCTGGGTATCTTGGCCTTGTTACGATCAAGTTACTGTCCTCTGAGGATATAGTGGGACGCGCGAGGAAGGAGGTTCCTCTTAGGCGTAAGAGGTCGGTTCATAGACGTGCCAGGACAGAGTTCTATACTCAGGCCTTTGCGCAGTTTCATGCTCCTCGTTCTACTGATGTTCTTCCTCATGCGGATATCTCTGAATCCGCTGGTCCGTCTGTTGGTACTGATAAGGGCAAGGCTCCCATGCCAGATTTGGAGATCCCTGCTGAGTTTCTTGCAGAGGATGCACAGGCCAGGCAACGCCTCGAGAAGAACAGGCAAATGTGCGCGGTTGGTCCAGCAGTTTCAGGCGGAGGATTTGCATCAGGCAGAAGTGCCTCTTGTTTCTGAGCAGCGTGCGAAGGAATTAGTTGACTCTTGCTGCGTATGACAGGTCGGACTGAGTTGTTACTTTGTTGATGCTATGTCGGTAAATATCCTGCTATCTGGCACGTGAGTGTGTTGGAGCTGATGTCAACGAAGACAACTTTATGTGCGCTTGACTGCCATTAAGGATCGGGAAAGAAGGAGAGCCTTGGCAGATTTGCGCTATAGGACTCAGGGTATAAGCCGCTCATCTTAAGCATCAGAAGTCACCAAAATGATTGCGTTAACTTGTGTTTATTAATCAGTGGTGTGCGGCTCTTAATTAGTTCTATCACTATGAAAGCTGTCACGGCCTATGTCGAAGCAACGTTGATGAAGAAATACGAGATTATCTGGCAGACGGTCTGGTAGAGGTATCACTTGTATTCGTTATTAATGTGCTAATATAATCTATTTCGACCCATGGCTGCTTTAACTGAGCCTCATTCTGAAAAGACAACGGGTGATTGAACGGTACTATCTTCAGGCCATCTGTTGTTCCTGCTGGCTTACCACACTACCTGCTGAAGATTCCCGATTCTGCTGGTGGTAGTAGTTTTCATCCTGCTGAGTTCTACTACTATGTTGGTTCTGATGTTCCTGATTAGCTGGTGGGTTCCACTTGACCTACTGGGTATGCTTTCAATATTCCCATCGCTAGCATTGGATCTGCTTGCTTACATCATAGAGCTTGGAATATCACCATTTGAGATTCTGAAGATAGTTCTTCCCCTGTCACCGTCTCTATGATATGTACCAAATTGATGTTCTGGCTGAAACCCACACCAGGTTGGAATTCATGCGTTTTTCTTGGATAGTGATGGGACGAGCGATAGGGTTCTGTTCGCGTTGCGCTGAACCGGACTCAGATATGATGTACTAGCTGAGATTCTCTTTCGCGGTCAGTATGTTTTGGTGCTGTGGTTGTGGTTGTGGACACTACTCCCAGATGTTGTGATTGTTTGATTCCACGAGTAAAGTTTGAAACCCAGTTTCTGCATCTCCCTCTTCTCCTCCTCGGTATTGTTGTTAAAAAATCGCGGTGGTGCGAAAGTGATACCTCCTTGTGGGATAGACCAGTTGACGACTTCCTCCTGTTATTGAGAGTGAGAGTGATGATGATATAGAGGAGGGATATTCCCTATTCCGTAATGGGCATTTAAAGATTGAAATTAGTGCGTTGCCCGCTTCGTATCCACTTACTATATGTGTATTATCAGGAAAATCGACGGTATGAAACTTCTGCTACTGAAAGAGTTGCTCCTCATGTCTATAGTGAGGATCCTCCTTCTTTTACGTGACGGTACATACGTATTATGAACAGGTACGTTCGGCTCAACCCAGATGTAGATGTGGGTTTAGACCTTTGGAGGAGACGTCATATCTGTTGTGTTCAGTTCCCTTCATGTCTATTGATGTGGATGATTTTTGGAGGACACTAGATGGAATGGGTTGTGATTGGTGGAAGGTTTTATACCAAGGAGGCTTCTGTTCACTCGTAATCGGGATACCTCTTACACGAATAGGAATACCCCTGTCCTGTCCATTTGTTTTGGACAAGTTTTATCCTGATTCCGTGAGCTCCTATGCCTGGTAGGACTGTTACGACTCGGCTCACAGTTCCACCTTATACTGTCGGGATGTTCGTGGTTGCTGGGCAAGTGTATATTCAGACGATTAGGATGGCTTGCGAGAATTCCTTGAGTGTCTTGCCTGCTGCTCCTATGTAAAAGTTTGTGTATTAGTTAGTGTTTCTTTTCAATAGTTTGTTTGTATTATTTAAAAATTAAACAAAAAAAAAAATAAAAAAAAAAAAAAACATGTACTTTAGTTGTGTTAATGCTTAGTCTTGTGTTGTATCACTTTGGTGTTAGTGCTTGCACTGCACGACAAATGGTTTTCAGCTAACCATGGCTAACAGCCAAGAAAGAGTCTGGCTCATCATTGCAAACGGCTTTGGTGAGTAACTCAAATCCGTTGATGGTTGCCAGGTTACCAAAACCTGGATGGTATTCATTTTCCATATTCAGTTGGACTAAAATATGGCTCTAGTCCAGGACGCTAAGGCTCCTTGGTAATAAAGACTTCTCAAATCGTTGGTTTTTTTTGGTATAGTGTGTGTGTAAATACTAAAAATTGTATATGGTTTTTAATCACCATGCTTGTCCTAAGTGCAGAATTGACTAGTCCATTTGATTCTGGCTTTATGGTAAAGACATGCAAAATCCATATTTAGATGGTTGACACTTTACCAAAAAGTGGATGGTATTAATCAACTCACCATGTTTCATGTACAAAGAGTTGACATGGTTATCAATCCACCATGGAATTTACCTTTTCTAGGTGCCAAAGGATTGACTAGCCCTGAGCAAACGGCTACAGGTAAAGGCATATCAAATCCGTTGATGGCTGTAATGGTTTGCCCAAAACCATATGGTATTCAACTCACCAATGTTTCAAGTACTGAGAGTTGAAATGGTTCTCAGTTTTGTCCATGGACATAACACCTTTCTGGTGGCCAGAGAACTGACTACTCCAGTCGTTAATTCGGCCTAACTGTTTAAAGAGTCTATCAAAAACCATTTATACACTTTTCAATGATTCACCTCTCAAGAGTTAACACACTGGATAAGTGATGAGAATAGAATGAATTTTTTCTTGATTTGATGTAAATATTTGTCAATGGGTGCTGTTGGATGCAAAAGTCTGGGGGAAGTTGATGTAGGAGATGTTGCTGTCTCATTTGATTCTGCTGTTCATCGAGATCATGCTGGTTCTTTTGAATTGGCTGACCCTCCCATTTAAATTTCATATTGGCAAACATTTTCCTAGTAAAGTTAAATGTTGGTCTAGGGGTTCGGTCAACTGTCTCTAATGCCACTGTTGGGACAAATTACAAACGACTAAGTGTCGTTTCTGCTGTTAGACATATTCGTTTCTGCTGATAGCACTAAGTCGTTCCTGCTGACAGTTTAAATAGCATTCCTGCTGATTATGTTTCTGCTGGTCATGTTCTCGTTCCTGCTGACAGTGATAGAATCTGCTGATTGTTATTGATAAGACGTAATTGATGTAATTAAGGAATAACAGTGACAAGTCTTCAGACTCTGAGACCCATGCATCCTGTGATTCAAGCCTCAAGACCCAGACCAAAGACATCCCTCCATGGAATTATAGTTATATTCTAGTATTATCTCATTAATATAGGAATGAGATAAATTAGGAAGTGATTGATATTGATGTATATCTCTTACGAGATTTTAGTTTTCTTGTTGACTAATTTAGGGTTTCTTCTCTATAAAAGAAACCTTTAGCATTAGGGTTGCACACCGATTGCAAAAACAAAAAAATCAATTTATTATCAATAGAGAGATCCATAGAGGATCGTTATTCATATTGTTCTTCTTTATTGAATCGTTTAGTTTCCGCCTAAACATTTGCTAGAGTCTCTCACGTATGTGCTTGTGATTACATAAGTACTATACATTCTCAAAGGCTAGAAGATCTATCTAGTTCTAGATCCTAACACATTATTTTAAGATGGATCGCTGGGATCTGTCCCTAGTATCCAAGAAAAATGAGGTATCCAAAATAACTCCCCTCTAAGTTACATAACATATATATATAGCGTATCTTTTTCTTTCGAACATCTTACAATGATTTTTGAGTAAACATGTATAACAAAGGATTGGCAGTTATATATAGGGCTAATGGCATGTAAATGTATTATAGTTGTCCCCCATTCCTTTTATATGTATCAAACAAAAAAAGTTGCTACTATATGCCTTAAACTTTGTTTTATGACATTACATGTGTTAAGTTTTACCTTCACAACCGGTTATGCCAACGTGGACAAGTCATCAGCCAAATAAGTAATAATTTTTACCACCTATATATTTTATAACAGTTGCATGCATATCATTCCTTCCTTAACACAAAATCTCAAATTGCAACACACACATTTTCACACACTATAAATCCAAATCAAATCTCCTGCTACTATGCGTTCTTATGGCTCTTCTTCCCGTTCACTGAGCAATAACACTATTGACATCCATACTATGACCCATTGTGATTGTCCACTTCCAATCTTTGAAGGTGTTGCTTGGACTAATGATAATCTGGGTCGTAGATTCAAGTGTTGTCCCATTTATGTATGTAATCTGTGAGTTATCCCTAATTTGCAATTTTAAATTCCGTTTAATTTTTAACTTTTAATTTTGTTAACTGTTAATTAGGAAAAAAAAGGTGTTGTGTTTTTTGGTTTTCTTGTTATCAATTGTATGTTGAGAAGGAACAATTGAAGGCTGAAGTTAAGTGGAACGAAAAGGACATAACTAAGCAAGAGGTTGTTGGTGGGAAGCTTAAAGGTAAAATGTGTAATCAAGATGTGGCATTGGAAGAAATCTATAACGAGTTCAACACTTTCAAGGTGAAGGCCAAAGTGTATGACAAATTGATGGTTGTTTTTGGTGTTGTAATTATGTTCATATTGGGGATTTTAGTTCTTACCTGAGTGTTCTAATGTTGTATTAAGTGTCTCCTATGTACTTTGTATTGTGTTGTTTAACCAATGGAAAATCTTTTAATGACAAGTTGTATTACTGATATTGTTTTGTACTTTCATCCTATGTTAGATGTGTGTTGTAGCAGTGTATACCATGTGAAGATGTGGTTATGTTATGGTTATTAAAGTTCATTAAACAAGCATGGATGTGGTTATTAATGCTCATTAAACGAGCATAGTATTAGATGTCATTAAACAAGCATGTAATGTAATGTTATGGTTTATTGAGTTCCTAGGCCCAACCAATGCTTATGAACTTTGGTGACTCAAATTCAGATATGACAGCAAAAATTATATGACAGCTAATAATTAGGCCAAACACCCACTTATATGAAAGATTTATAACAAACAGTTATAAAGTTACACATTATGGAACATTACGAATTAAGCATTACGGATCATATGACAATAATGAAGCCAAACACCCACTTATATGGCAGATTGGCAGCAAACAATTAAGCCAAATATGTTCCCCTGTTGCAGCAACCAAATGCACAAAAATATGACAGCAACTAAAAACCACTAGTATAAGAGATGCAGACAAAATAGAGGCTAAATGACCAAATCAAAACAAAGATCCTAAAATCTCAATATGCAGGTCATAAACAAAGATGCAAGCTGAACTTCAAAGAAGTACCCGTAATCTGTCAAATTTACTGAAATCGCAGCAGACTCAGTATATGAGACACAAACAGACATAATCTGTCAAAACTCACAGAATGTGAATCAATAGTATAGTAGCAAAAAATCAACGCCAACTGAATCATTACTTTATCCGAATAGGATGGTAATTGTACATTTCATTGGAAATTAGTACACATAAATACACAAAGATAATTTTTAAACATAAACATCCATTAGATGTGCTTTCATAACAAAATAGGGCATAGAAGTGGCTGTAAGTGCAACACTTCTTAAGTTTGTTACATCCAGAACATTTAACAGGATAACATAGCCCTTCTATGAACAAAATAGGGCTTGAAAGTGGCATTCACTGCTACACTTTCTTAATGTTACAGTTTTAAACATACATATAACTACTAATAATTTTTTTTGCATAAAATACATGTAACCAAAATATGTGCATCACTTTTTCTTACACTTTTCACTCAGGACCTATAATTTTTTGAGATACTTTCTTGAGCAGAATCCTTTGACTTTTTTCTCTTGGTGGCATATGTGCTTGCTGTCTTCTCCTAACTTGCGATTGTGCAGGTGGTGGTTCTTGAGTATTAGGTTGTTCTTGAGGTGCTGGTTCAGTCATTGTTTGTCTTGCAACACGTGGTGATGATGATGTGCTCCCAATGAATGCACTCCTTGAATGTTTTCCCCTTGTCAGTTTAACTCCAAGTGTCTTTTTAGGACCATGAGATGTTCCTGCATTTGATTTCAATCATGCTTGCACACCATCTACTTGAGACTGTTGTGACCCTGGGAAAATACCTGCATCTATTACGTTAAAGTTTGTGCCTACTTGTGACCTTTGAAATGGTTGTGTATCCTCTATGGGGTCTATGGGGTCTGAAGTTGCAGCATCCGCTCCTAACCATCTCTTTATCCTACCTAATCTCTTTGTTGGTACAAGTCCACCCCTACTGCTCTTACCTCCTCTCATCTTAACAAAACAAGTGCCTCCTGATTTTCCACCCCTTTTATTTTGATTCCAATTCCTTCCTAAATTTATCCTGACATCATCATTAGAAGGAGCATTTTAAAACTCATTTATAAAGTTGTTCACAAACCTTGAAAAATCCTCATCATCAACTAAATTTGTGTTTTCAGTTGGTATTATCTTTTTTGGTCTACCAGCCTTCCCTTTGACTTTGGGTGTTTTTGGGATTGGATCATTCTTACAGCCTTTTTTGTTCTGACCTGTTTGCCAACAATTGTGACATGTCATTGCTAGCCCAGACCTAGAGATCTTAGTGGTAGAGTGACTTTCATTACTTGCCCTAATTCTTTTTTTTAGGTCTACCTGGCATCTTCTTGGGTAAAGGTCCTAAAATCCTAGATAAGTGAGTACAGTCTGACCAAAATGTAATTCCTTCTACTGGATTCATAAATTGAGTATATGCTTGTTTAAACATTTCTATCTTAAAGCATTTAGGGACATATGGCTCAACCATCTTATTTAACTTAAATATACAAGCCACAGCATGAACACACGGCAAACCTGAAATCTGCCACATTCTACAAGAGCATGTGTTTGCAGCCTCATCCACTATAAAAGCATCATACCTTTTTCTAACTTTAAACTTGCTTTCACCAGCAGGAATTACATGCCAAAACCTGTATCATGTAATTTAAATTAGCCACAACAATAAACATGAATCATTATATTATATATAATAAAGTATGAATTACCTTTGCTGATCTTTTATGTGTTCCAAAATGGATTGTATTTTAGGACAAACTTCACCAGTCTATTTTTCCATGATAAGTCTCATAGTATGCATCCTCTCCATAACAAGACCTCTTATTGACTCTAACATTGTGATGATGGATTTATGCCTAACACTCACTAATACTGCATTGAAGCACTCACTGAACCTATTTTCCACAGCTTCACAGTTAGCACCTTCACGGAAAAAAGCTCTAGACCAAGACTTGGGATCCTTTTTAGACAAGTATTCATGGGCTTTTGGATTGTCTTTTTTTATATTTTCCATGATCTTGTTAAACAAATGAGGGTAAGATGCTTTGGATGCTGCCCAAAATAACTGTCTGAACTCCACTCCACTATATTGCTTGCGAAAGCCCTCATATATGTGACGTGCACACTGCCTATGCTCTGCATATGGCATAACTTCTTTAACGGCTTCAATTAAACCCTACAACCATGTTTTTCATTAGGGTTGCTTCTAAAAGTTTAAAAGATGATATAATTTGAAAATTACAAATGTTTAATAGTAGATACCTTGTGTTGATCAGAGATTAGTGTCAAACCACATCCAGTTGGTAAGTCTAAATCATCACCAAGCAAAGAAAGAAACCAGCTCCAGTTATCTTTATTTTCCACAGTCACAATAGCCCATGTCACAGGGTATATTTGATTGTTTCCATCTCTGCCCACTGCCGTTAGTATTTCACCACAGTTTGGTTTCTTTAAGAAACAATCATCTAGTGCTATGATCTTTCTACACCCTAACTTCCAACCCTCTTTTAACCCTTTTAAGCAAACATAAAATCTATCAAAATAAGTCTTCTCATCATGGTTAACTGTCACACCAACTTTAACGGTAGAACCTACATTAGAATCTGTAATTGCCTTAGCGTAAGACCGTAACAAACCATAATGATCTTGCAAGCTACACTCACCCTCACTTAAAGCATATGACTTTGCCCTCCTATACTGGTTTGGACTTACAATACAGTTGTATTTTTTCATTACCAAATCAGATATGTCAATTAGTCTAATATGTGGATTGACCCTTATCTTATCTCCAAAGTGTTTGCCTAACCACTTGTAGTTGATAAGTGTACCATAGTTGTAATTCCTTACACAAGTATGCTCATCTTTCAAAGAGATTACCTGAAATGAGTTGACATGCATCAACATTTTCCCGTAACATCTCCATGGACAAACAGAATGTGCATCTACTTTGGTAGGATCTTTAGTTGGGAATTTCTTGTATTGTCTTTATTTACCCTTTCTTGGATCCTTGATCACTTCTTTTCTATGCCCACATTTAGCAATTACCATATATTTTGAAGACGTCTCATACCACAAGCTAAATCCATTTGCCAACGCATAGTATGTAAGACATTCCTTAAACTGATCCATATTAACAAACTTTTCTCCTAACTATTAAAAGGGAAACATGGATAAACTAGTCAACTACATTGTGTACACAAATAATAATCAAACAATTTATAAATGAAAGTAAAAAAAACTAACCTTTGGTTTCTTCAATTTCCAATGTGTAGCTTCATCATAAATTGGATATTTCTTAGTTTTATCTACCATTATAAAAGGATCTTTTAATTCACATCCCTTTCCTTTTATTCTCCTCATCAAGGCATTCATATCTTGTTCATGTTCTTTGACAGTGTCACTAATACCCATATCAAACATCCTTTTTGGTGTTACAAAACCTTCATCATCAAAGGAATCATTTTGGTCATTCCTCTTCACCCTTAGCACCACCACTTCTAAATTGAGTTATTCTTTTCCTAAGTTCAATAACCTCAGCCTCTCCTTCACTTAGATAATCAAATGACTTCTTAGCAGCAATAACTTCTTCCTCTGTACCTATTTGAAAAACATCGTCGTCATCCATAGTTTCACCTACATCAGCAGCATCACCTATCTCATCACCATTGTCAGCACCTAAATCGAGCATACTAACATCATCTCATCAGACCTGTATAAATCAAAATAAGTTTTATCAAACCCTAAATTTGAGTTTTAGATCAAAAATTAATACGAAATACATAAATAATTAACATACTATTGACAAATGGGGTAAACAAACATAAATTTAACTTAATTATACCTTTTTGTTTGCCTAAAATTGGAAAACGACAATCAATTTGAGAATTTAAAAATTAGGGTTTCATAGTTATTTGTTGAATGTGAAAGCTAAAGAGATAGTGGAGGTAAAGGAAAAAGTACAAGAAAATTTACAAAGGTGATTAAGGTATAAAATTTGGTGGGATGAGGAAAAAGTAGTGTGTTTCAAAGAAGTAGGAAGAACACTTGGATGGTTTATCGTGCCATCTAGATAAAAAAAAAAGAAAAAAATTAATCAAAGAAACGGGTTACCGGTTGTGAAGGTAAAACTTAACACATGTAATGTCATAAAACAAAGTTTAAGGCATATAGTAGCAACTTTTTTTGTTTGATACATTTAAAAGGAACGGGGGACAACTATAATACATTTACATACCATTAGCCTTTTTATATAAAGCAGATATCATTTTACTAAACAATCGTAACAGTAAAAGCAATAAGCCCCTGGTAAAATATTGGTAGGAAATTTATGTTGCATCTTATGATAGCTTGTCGGTAGTAACATTGTTGACCCATATTTTAAGAAGTAATGGATGCTTATGGTAACAGCAGCAGCTGAAAGCTAATAATCACAAGAGCTAAAAAAGCTTGCAGCTTAAACAAAATAACAAAAAGCAAACAGCAAGAATATGAAAGTATATCATCAATCATCCAAGTACCAATAGTCTTTCCATCTCATGGTTCAACATCCAGATTACAATTACTATCGACTCAAGAAAAGTAAAATTGCATGAGATAGAAGAACACGGAAAGAAAAAACATTCCGATGCTGTAATCCAACACTAAACATGCACTACAACATTAACCACAATCCCCAACGACATTTTGGGGCTTTCCCTAGCGACTTGTCGCTGGGGATACCTTTCCCTAGCGACTTGTCGCTGGGGAATGTTCGCTAGGGAATGCTCAACAGGGATACGTTCCCCAGCGACAATCCCCAGCCAAACGGTGGGTCCCACATATTTTCAGCCAAGAAATTAGTGCCACGGTGGCACATATTCTCCCGCGACATGTCACTGGGGAATGTCCTATTTAAAATTTAGTAATTACAATACTTAACTAAAAGATTAGTTAATTGTGTATTATCCCCGGCGACATGTCGCTAGGGATTGTATTCCTTAGAGGTTGACAAGTCAACGACTACGCATTGTGTTTTTGTCGTTTAGTTCTTGGTATCCCCGGCGACATGTCGCCGGGGAATGGTTCCTTATGCGTTGACTTGTCAATGCATGGGTAAATTTTTTGACGTTTTTTGTACACTTTCCTCGGCGACATGTCACCGGGGAATGGTCTGCTATTTTTTTTAAAATGCAGCCTACAAAGCAGGCGATTTTCAGATTTTTTCAGGAATTTTTCCGGAAAAAATCTACCAAACATCAAACCTGTACCAAAACCTGTATAGACTCATCACAACTTGTACCAAAACACAATACAATATAACGGATCAACTCAATACAAATACATCACAACTTGTACCAAAACCAAAACATAATAAAGCTAAATCGTCCAAAATCCGAATAAGTCTACAAAACGTTGCTTCCTAGTCATAAACGGGGCTTACAAGTCAATATTCAACATGATAGGATAGGGAAACAAGTGTTTACAGGTCGCCAAGATGAACATAAAGTAACAATGTAGCATACTAACCCATATATAACACAACTAACTATCGACATCGCCATCGCCATCCTCGTCCTCCTGATCGTCGGCACTCTTCTCGTTATCCCCGCACCCGCCACTTCCGCTGGCACCACCCGACTCAAACTCTGCAAACATATCTGAGTACATAGAGTCACTTTTGAAAAGACTCATCATAAAGTTCACCTTTTTATGTAGGTTCTTGAGCGACTTGTCGGGGGTGGGGGGCGTACTTGGGCTGGCTGTGACCCGTGCTGGCAATACCCTACCCACACCGAGAATGTGCCCTCGCTGCTTACCCCTTCTAGTCAAGCGATTGATCTCATCATCAGTGTAGGTGCCCGTAGCCTCCAGCCTCCTCATCTCCTCATATGTAGCCAAAAAAACACAAGATAGTTAATATATTAGTCGGGTTGCTACATTATTTCTCGATAATTCTTTAAAGTGTGTGTTTTGAAACAAAACTTACGTATATAAGGCGATCCTCATCCCGAGTGAATTCCCCGTTAACAGTGTGTGCCACGAAAAAGGTGTCAATCAGCGACGGGTACTCCTGAGTGGCTGAGCTCTGTCTCTGTACATACACACGCATATAAGATGAAACAAATTAAAAACGACAAATCACAACACACCAAAGCATTATAATGTTTATTACCATCTTATCTCGAAGGCGAGCAAGCGACCAAGATCCCTGTCGAGATATGACCGTGCTCTTTGCCCGGTTTTGCCGATTTTGAGCGGCTCGGGCAATGTTCCTGGGATCATTCCAAAACTGAATATACTTATCCCACTATTCCGCAGTAATGGACTCGGGATGTGCCCTCCTGATCTTCTCCACATTGTAAGTCCTGGTCTGGGGGTCTATAACCCAATGCTGGGCCTTGAAAGCAGCCTTGTTGGTATTGTACACTTTTTGCAAGTGCTGCTGGATGCCGGCTTCGATCTCTGTCCAGTTGGGGGATTCCATGTGCGGCCTCAAATCAAACTGGGTCTGCAATCATATACAATAAAACAAAGACAGAGTTAGAGATATAATTTATATATTTATTTAAATTTGTTTATTTATTTATATGATATAAATAAATAAACGAATTTAGATAAATATACACAATTAAATAAATGAACACGATAATGAAATAAACATAAAAGGATAACCGACCCCAATATCTATAATGAGAGTCGCCTTCCGCTCCTTCGGGACCTTCAGCCAAGAAGGTTAGTACAAAGGCACACCCCTAATGACCTCCTCGATGTAGCTAGACCAATGAGCCGCATGGTCACCTAGAGGCATAAGGGTTTGTTTGTCACGCACCTCAAACCGGATTGGGACTAGGCCTTTTTTATCTGTGATTTCCTTTAACGAGAGGTTCCGGGTCTTGTCGGGGGTATTTAGCCTGCCCGCTGCCCTGCCGCACAAATTGGGCTTTCGTTTGCCTTTGCCTGCAAAATCAAGTGAGTGATAAAGTCATAAAAATTCAAGGCAAACAAGTTCAATATATGTATCAAATTTATGCTTGTATTACAATAATCCAGAAATAGTTATTATTTATAAAATATATTTTATAAATAATAATTAAAAGTTTTTTATTATTGTTTATATAATGATTTTTTATAAAATATATAATTATTATAAAATATATAATTATTATAAAATATAAAATTATATAAATACTAATAAAAAAACATTTTGATTTCTCGGTTCGTTTAACGGATGAGTCGATATGTTATGGTTATACATTCGTCGTTCAACGGATGAGTCGATATGGTATGGCTATACATTAGACGTTCAACGAATGAGTCGATATGTTATGGTTATACATTTGACGTTCAACGGATGAGTCGATATGGTATGGTTATACATTAGACGTTCAACGGATGAGTCGATATGGTTATGGTTATAAATTAGAGGTTCAACGGATGAGTCAATATGTTATGGTTATACATTAAAGGTTTAACGGATGAGTCGATATGTTATGGTTATACATTAGAGGTTCAACGGATGAGTCGATATGGTATGGTTATACATTAGACATTCAACGGATGAGTCGATATGGTATGGTTATACATTAGACGTTCAACGGATGAGTCGAGATGAGTCGATATGTTATAGTGATACATTAGAGGTTCAATGGATGAGTCGATATGGTATGGTTATACATTAGACGTTCAACGGATAATTCGATATGGTATGGTTAGACATTAGACGTTCAACGGATGAGTCAATATGTTATGGTTATACATTAGACGTTCAACGGATGAGTCGATATGGTATGGTTATACATTCGACGTTCAACGGAAGAGTCGATATGGTTATGGTTATACATTAGAGGTTCAACGGATGAGTCGATATGTTATGGTTATACATTAGAGGTTTAACTGATGAGTCGATATGTTATGCTTATACATTAGAGGTTCAACGGATGAGTCGATAAGTTATGGTTATAAATTAGAGGTTCAACCGATGAGTCAATATGTTATGGTTATACATTAGAGGTTCAACTGATGAGTCGATATGTTATGGTTATACATTAGAGGTTCAACGGATGAGTCGATAAGTTATGGTTATAAATTAGAGGTTCAACCGATGAGTCAATATGTTATGGTTATACATTAGAGGTTCAACTGATGAGTCGATATGTTATGGTTATACATTAGAGGTTCAACGGATGAGTCAATATGCTATGGTTATACATTAGAGGTTCAACTGATGAGTCGATATGTTATGGTTATACATTAGACGTTCAACGGATAAGTCGATATGCTCCCACCAAATACTCCTGTCAAATACTCCCGCCAAAAACTTGTGCCAAAAACTCTTTTTTACCATAAAAGCAGATACTATCACAACCACAAACATATCACACACTCTTACCATCACAACCACAAAAAGATGGTGAAGATGGTGCCACATAAAGCTTTTGCGTGTAGGTGTGCAGAAGGAGATGTAGTTCTTCAACAATCGTATAAACTTGAGAGTTGCGGTAAACTATACTATGCATGTCCAAAATCAAAAGTGAACAATCACATGTTTTTTATTTGTAAAATATATAAATATTCTAGATAGTTGTTAAAAGAATTGATTTCTTTACTATTTAATAGCCTTTGAAACATTATGGATGTGATTTTTTTTATGGAAAGAGACCCGACTTCGTGAATTGATGAGTTCTCCTGGAGCTTCATCGACTCCAAGCTATTCTTCAGGACCTTCAACGCCTCCAAGCTATTCTTTAGGACCTTCAACACCTACAAACTATTCTCTAGGATCTTCAAGAAATGCAGAGTGCTCAAACTACAAGCACTTGCGTAGAAAGATAAGTGTACTCAAGGCAACAATGGACTTGCATATGCATCCGGAACAACACACAGTTAATTCGGCTGCACTACTTCACAAAGTTCTCAATGAAATGAAAAAACTTGATTAGGAGTAGTTTGTCATGTGCAATGTAATTCGTATGATTTGGAGTAGTTTGTCATTTGCAATGTAATTCGTATGTTTTATTGTGGAGTAGTTTGTCATTTGCAATGTAATTCGTATGTTTTATTGTATGTGAAGACTTTGTTTAAACATTTATGATATGAATGTGTTTATGTATAACGATATCCCCTCGACATGCCAATGGTACAAACATTAACACACCTTAAAAATGTATCTATATTTTTTGTTAAAATATACGGAATATCGTACCGAAACGAACCTAAAAAACGTAGTTTAGTTAAAAGTCAACAAAGTCAAACCCTATCCCCGGCGACATGTCGCTGGGGAAACTTTGTTAACCAATCGACAATATTAACCAATATTGTTAATACGGTCAACAAAGTCAACGTCGTATCCCCGGCGACATGTCGCTGGAGAAAAGTGTGTCAACGTCACCTCTAACGTAATTAACACTAATTATTTTTTTGAAAATTGACAAGTGAATCCCCAGCGACATGTCGCTGGGGAAAGGTAAGCGGGAAAAATTCCCACTACGTTTTTTGTTGAAATATTTGGTCAAACTTTAACGACATTATCCCCGGCGACATGTCGCCGGGGAAAACGTCTGAATTCTTTGACTAAAAAGTCTACGAGAATTGGTGCCACGTAGGACCCATTTTTGTTGTTTAGCGACTCTTCCTCGGCGACAAATGTCGCCGGGGAAAATCCCGTCACGTGTTACCCTTTTTCTTGTAGTGAAAGATTCGCGATTTTTTTTGTGAACAGAGGTAAAAGATACTCGAAGATTGTGGAAAAGATCTCGACGAATGTATTCAAATGTCATTTCCATCTAATTCCCGAGCCCTCTATATATTAGTTAGTTTATCTACCCAAATTCCCCAAACATAATTCACTTTGAAAACAAAAGTTTATAGTGAAATATATTCTAATACATACCCTTCACCTCTCTCTTTAACAAAGAAGAAATGCTTCATGGTCTAAAGAAGATGTGCAACATGCATGATAATGAAATGGAACATGATGGTCATCGGCATAATTCTATTTATGATCATGCTTACATGTTTGATGATGCCTATCCTAACGATGATGTCATTGATGGTGATGATGGAGATTGGAACCCGTCAACACATTTGTATACCTGAAATGTATACCACACAAGTTTATCTTCTTAATTTTTATACTTGACGCTTTACAAGCCATGCGTCCCTATCCGTTCATGAGTACATACTAATCCAAGTCCAAGCTTATTGAAGCGGCAAAACTTCATACTCATATAGGTAGTTTCTTTTAATCATGCCCTGCGTTGCACTTTTTCAAAAGAACTATTAAGAAGATAAACTTCAACCTCTTTATCTTGTAGGTCTGAACACATACCTTGGGATATTATAACATGTGTTCCAATCTCTAAGTGTGAGCTTTCCACATTGAATTCAAGCTTCTAACGTTATATTAGAAGGGAATTTGGTATCTCACAATTAGAAGATTTAATGGATTTTTCATCCCTATTACCAACTTATTCACTAAGTCCCTTGCCAACCACTTTGTCAAGTGGTATACTATCGATAGTTTAGTTTCAGTATTAAAATGCATAGAACCTAATAGTATTGACTTTAAGTATAACACAATGTTTATCAAGTCTTTCACCTATTAAACTTCTTTAGAATATGAAATTACAATAACAATTCCTGATGCCAAAGTTAAACCCGTTGTACAACTTTGCTTCTATGGAATCCTCGGGATAATATACCCTCAAATGCGAAAATCACATTCATCAAATGGCACATATCTTTTTTGATCAAGTATCAACCTTAATACATCAATGATGTATCACTTTAAATTTCAAGGATCCATTTTGTTCACTAATCAATATTACATGGTTATTTATCCAAGTTCATAGGTACTTAGTTTACAATAGCCAATACATTTCAAATGTATAATGTCTCTTTGACCACAAGAAGACAGTCTAAATAACACCAAAGTATTGTATCCTTAGAAATATAAAACTTTATTTATTAAATCCGCACTAAGTGTAAAATCCAACACAAACATGCCTAACCATGCCTAATTTTCTTCATCCTTATAATCCCTAAGGATTACGGTAGCAATATAAACTACAATCACAGAAAACATGCTACACGATTTTAAACATCGACACAGGTAGTTTTATAAATATTAAGTTAATGATAGCAATCATTCTCTAACAACAAAGTGAAACCATGAGTCACTCATCATAAAACTGAGTTTAATCCCTATCATTATTTCATTGGATTTCTATATCGCATCTTGTGTTAATAAGAGAATTCCTCTATTCATACTAAAGAACGGCAAGGATGAAACATCATCGTTATCATGTCTAGGCATACATACCAAATAATTAATTAAGGCCAAATATATCCCTTTATGGTGAAAGGAATACACAGTTACCAATTTAACTAGCTAAACACCAACTATGGATAAATATCTCACTTGATGCCATGGTCATGCATGGTATTATATTAGCAACATGCACGGACCGAACAAGCCATATATGGCGCATAAACAAATTAATTATGAAAAAACATGATGAATCCATGAGAAAATAGATTCACATGCATATTCCAAGTTCATAATTCACGTTTCATAACTCTTTCGAATTTCAATCAAGTTTTAATGAATCCCCATTAACACTATAGCAGTTAGAATGTTTGAAAACAATTTTGACAAAGAGTTACATAACCAGAAATCACAAAACAAATCCCTTGGATAAATAATAATTTATGAAATTTAATCAACCAATGAAGACAAACATATTTTTAAA
>BQNB010073312.1:0-32159 GCA_026074375.1 Tanacetum coccineum
AATTCTTTCAAGCACGTCTTTGTTATTAAAAGTTCTATCATATTAATGATGTTTTCAAAATGTTATTTACTGATTTTAACAATAACTTTTATAAAAATAGTTTTATAAAAGTATTTATTGTCGTAAACTCGCGAAATTCATAACTCCTTCGTTATTGATCGAAAAATTACGATTCTTATTGTTTTGGAATCCTAAAAATATGTGTGATCTGAGAAAAATAACCAACCTTATATATCAGTGGTATTTTGTAACTTGTTTTTATAAAATTTATTAACGTATAACTTGTAAACTACGTGTCTTTTTCGTTATTAATCCGTTTTTCAAGTTCTTTACATGTCCGGAATCCTCATGAGATGTAGTATTTTATAAAATCATAAAATATATATGTTAAATTTGAATTCTAAATAGCCCACTTTGTCCATTTTGTTAAAATGTGTTTAAAATTAGTTTTTATAACTTTTTAGCTTAACCACTTTGTTACAAGTCCATTACAACACTAATTATCACATGTCTTACATCCTTAGGGTCTCTAGTCCATGATTAGTCCATATGTTGTCCAAGAATCACAAGAACCAAATGTGTACATACTTATTTATCCATGAACTTTCATAAGTATACTTTTAGATAACTAGTTTATATAAGCCCTTTTATACAAAAACCACACTTGTATATTACTTATACTTCCATTATAACATGATGTCAACAATAATATAGATAATGACAAAGTATAACATACTATGGTCATAAGTAAAAATTCCATTTTTCATGTAAACAAGTTCTTAGATAGTGATTAACTACACAAACATTATATATGCATAAAATCATGTAAATAAAGAGATTAAGAGTTTTAGGTAACCTTAATATAAAGTAGGATGATGGAGAATATAATCTAAACCCTTGTTTAGATGACAAACCCAAACTTTTACACCTTGAAAACCCTAATTCCAAGCTAAACCCTAACCTTGAACCTTTCTTGATTAACACTTGTAAGTGCTTAACCAAGCCTTGTAAACATCTTAGGTTATCTTAGAAATAATGTAGGAATGTGTGTAAATGTTGTAAATGAAAATTGTATGGATTGTTTAGGGTTTTTATTTCAAGCCGTGGGTTAGGAGGTGAAAAGAGAGAGTGTTTTGCTTTGTTTTCACCAAGGAAATGTGTTGTGTATGTGTTCTATCTTCTAGTTAGGCATTATATACCATAGGACTAGTCAAGGAACATGTAGAGGAAATCTAGGGAAAGTCTTGGTTAAGAGTATGGAAGCCTTGCAAGGAAATATCTAAATGTTCCTAAAAGGTGAGATCATCCTATGATTTCTAGGGAAAGTGTTTTTAGATAAAATCTATGGTTCTATCCCTTGTATATCCGGCTATATGGACTTATGTGTGATGTTATTTTGTAAATTTTGGGTATTGGGTATAATTGTGGGTATTTGTTGAAGCGTAGAAAAGTTTTGGTGGTTCCGGGAATGCCTAAACGTATTTTATCGCGAAACGTAAACACTTTACGTAACCAATAAAAATAAAATGAACAAAGTTAATAATTATACTCAAAATAATTACTTAACACTTGCTTGATGTAAACATTTAATAGTTTGATGCCCGTTTACATTGAATGATCATTTTTAGTTTACGCGATTTAACTTAACACTTTAAAATTAAAAGCAAACGCGTACAATACTAAAAATACATAGTGACTTTATTGACGTCGTAAATAACCCTAAAACACGGGGTGTTATAGTCTTCCCTCGTTAAATGAGCCTTGTCCTCAAGGCTTAAGACGCAACACTTGACGACGGTGCGGTCTTTGTGAAGAGGTGTGGATATTTCTTCCGGAATTGGTCTTCACGTTCCCATGTGAACTCAGGACCTCGCCTAGAGTTCCATCGAACCTTGACAATTGGGACACGGCTTTGCCTCAACTGTTTGACTTCACGATCCATGATTTCAACCGGTTCCTCGACGAATTGAAGCTTGTCATCAAAATGAAGTCCATCCAACGGAACGGCTAATGGTTCGTCGGCATAGCACTTTTTCAGGTTGGATACATGAAACGTATTGTGAACCCTGCTCAGCTCTTCAGGAAGCTCAAGCTTGTATGCAATGGATCCAACCTTTTCCAACACCTTGAACGGTCCAACGTACCTAGGGTTCAACTTCCCCCGTTTTCCAAAACGTACGACCCCTTTCCAAGGCAAAACTTTAAGCATAACTTTATCCCCAACATGGAATTCCATCGGCTTACGCTTTAAATCGGCGTAACTCTTTTGCCTATTACGGGCGACTTGTATCCTTTGCTTGATCTGGATGATCTTCTTTGTAGTATCTTCAACTAATTCCGGACCAATGAGTTGCACTTGTCCAACCTCGTCCCAACACACAGGTAAACGACACTTTCGACCGTAAAGTGCTTCAAATGGTGTTGCCTTGATGCTAGCATGATAGTTGTTGTTATATGAGAACTCGACCAACGGCAAATGATTAACCCAACCCTTTCCAAAGTTGATCACACAAGCACGTAGCATATCCTTGAGAGTTTAAATAGTTCTCTCACTTTGCCCGCCAGTTTGTGGATGGTACGCAGTACTCATATCTAAGTTAGTACCCAAAGCCTTTTGAAGTGACCTCCAGAAATTTGATGCAAACCTAGGGTCGCGATCACAAATGATTGAGATAGGAATTTCATGCATCGTGACCACTTCCTTTAGGTACATTCTTGCCAGTTTCTCTATGGGATCAGTTTCCCTCATGGGTACAAAGATTGCAGACTTAGTAAGTCGGTCAACAATCATCCAAATAGTATCGTAGCCTTGTGATGACTTAGGAAGCTTCGTGACAAAATCCATAGTGATATTTTCACTCTTCTATTGAGGTATATCAGGTTGTACCAACAATCCCGATGGCCTTTGATGTTCGGCTTTGACCTTGGCACAAGTCAAACATTTGCTAACGTAGGTGGCGATGTTTGCCTTCATATTGGGCCACCAATATAGCTTTTTCATGTCTTGATACATCTTCTCAGAACCCGAATGAATAGAGTATTTTGACTTGCGGGAATCGTGCATGATCACAGTCCTCAAATCGCCATAACATGGTAACCAACTCCTGCCATTGAAGCATAGAGTTCCATCCATACGGGGTTCCAACTTTTTCGTTCTAAATTTCTCCGGATCTTTAGAATTTTCAACCAACATACCTCCAACATCTTCGTTCTTGATGTTCTCTGGTTTTCGTGCTTTAGTCTGAACATCCAAAATTTGTTTGGGGAGATTCAAACCTATAGTCATGACTAAGGCTCGAACCCTTAATGGTGGCTCTCGTTCCTTCCTGCTCAAGGCATCAACGACAACATTTGCTTTTCCTGGGTGATAACGAATCTCGCAATCGTAATCACTAAGCAATTCTAACCAACGATGTTACCTCATATTCAGCTCCTTTTGATTAAGAATGTGTTGTAGACTCTTGTGATTTGTGAACACCGTTGATTCGTCCAAACTACACCTTAATATATATATAATATAATAAAATATAAAATATATATAGTAAGAATAGTCTAAAAGCATAATCAATAAAACCGAGAAGTGGTATAGAGTGTTCCCGGGTCGTTTATCCCCAACGAGGCTGGACTGGAGAATCGATACAATCGAAGATTTGAGTTTGAAGGAGAAAAATGATTTGAGAGTGCAGGAAGTCAAATTAAACAATAACAAACAAAAACGTTTAAGAAAATCCTAAAAATTACGAATTTAAGCTGAAAAACGGAAGCACGAATCCCGAACAAAGGGGGAAAACCTAAAATCTTTAAAAATAACCCTACGAAGAAATTTTCACTTCTAAACTACTCTAGGGAACAAATAACGAAGAATGAAAAAGACTAGACCGAAAACGGAGTTCGTTTGACCCAAAAACGAGTCAAGACAAAAAAACGCACCCGGACCGTTCTTTAAAAAAGGAAAAGTTGTAAAAATGACCCTACGAAAATTTTTGTATTTTTCCTACAAACTATATGACAAAAGAAAATTTTCTAAAAAAGTAAAATATTTTTTTGATAATTTTTGTATTTTTTATGAATTAATTAAACTTTTAACGAAATTAAATTATAAAAAATATTAAACTACTTCGAAAAATTCTGAAAAATTTACTAAAAATACTATACACTATGATAACCTACGAAAAATGAGGAAAAAGGAAAATTGGCTTAAAAATAAGCTCGTAATAAGCTGTTGGCAGCTTATAAGCTTAAAAGCCAAAACACCCTTAAATATCCAAGCCCTTGAGTCTTTAACGAAAAAGACCCAAGGGCGCAGCGGTATGTAGTGTGTTATAAAGGGGATCGTATCGAGAGGTCTCGGGTTTGAGTCTTGCTCCTACCTCCACCGGACCTCCTTGTCTTTTCCACTTTGTTTTTTCGAAACTCAAAGAAGCAAAGTTGTTAAGCTCGTGGGGCTTAACAACTTTGTCAACTACAACTTTTACGAACCTCCAGCACCATGCCCTCAACTAAGCTTAAAATAAGCTTAAAGTTGACAGAATGCAAAAAAATGGCTTAAAGCTAAATGGCTTACAATTTTGACATGTGGTAGTTTAAGCTAGGACTTGGGCTAAAATAAGTTAATGGGAGTCTATTTTTTTTTTTTTTTTTTTTTTTTTTTTTTTTTTTTTTTTTTTCTTTTTTTTTTTTTTTTTTTTTTTTTTTATTTTTTTTTTAAATAACTGATAAGCTTAAAAGGCTAAGAGCTTAAGGCTAAATAAGCTGTGAAGAGCTTATGATGACAGAAAAGCTAAACAAAGCTTAACGGGCAAAAACACTAAAGTGGGCATTCAAATAAGCTAGCAAAAGGGAATATAAGCAAACTAAACTTATCTAATTTACCTAAAATGTATGAGGGCAACAATGAGCTTACTGGAGACAAGCTCATAAGCCAGAAAAGAAAAATAAGCAATCCCTACACCTAAGTAATGCAAAAACAGTCAAAAGCCAAGTTTGGGCTTAAAAATAAGCCAACAAATGAGCTTTTTAAAAGCTGGAACTTAGAAGGCTTATACAAGAGCTTATAAGCTCTTAAAATAAGCCAAGAGATTGGGCTTAAGTGGACTTAAAAGCTAAGCAATGAGAGCTTAAAGTCTCCCCTTTGCACCAGGGGAGATTTTAAGCTAAACTCAAGGGCTTATTTGACAGCTTTTAAAAAGCTGTCAAATAAGCTCTAAACAAAAAATTAAGCTAAAACAGATTGAGTACCCTAGCTTATGGACTTATGCACCAAATTTTGACTTTTAAAAATCATTTTTACTTGCTGATTTTTGATGGTGAAAAAGGGTCTTTGCTTTTTAAAAACTGCCACTTAAAAAGTCTTGAGTGGTTTTGACTTACCAAGTCAAAAGACAAAGAGGTTTGGGCAGCTTGTATTTAACACACAAAAGACTCACTTTAAGACACTAAAACTTAAGATCCAAGTGCTTATCTTAAATAAGCACTTGAAGCTCTTTGAAAACACCACAGTTTAAAAAATGACTTAGAAAAACTTTTAAAAATCAATTTTCAAACTTAAAAACTTTTAAAACAGCTTCTATTAAGCTTAAGAACTTAAGCTAAACCTAACTAAATGACCCCAACCCATGCCAAAGCCATTTTGACCCGTTTTAAGGCTTATGCCAAACACCCCCTTAATTTTAAAAAGGGACTTTAACACTTTAAAAAAAACTGATTTAACTCATAATTCTTGAAGGGACTTTTTGAACCCTCAAGGGGTTTCAGCTACAAGCTCTGGCTTTTTAAATAACACAGATGATAAGCCAATTAAAGCTCATTCCAACTTTAGGCTTAATCTTCCAATTGGCTTATTTTTGATTTTTTCCAAACATAAAAACTTATAAACTTTAAAACTGATGAGAGTTTAGTTTATAAGCTTAATCAGGCTTCTATAAGAGCTTATAGGAGCTTGTTTAACATATATAAAAGTGATTTAAGCCGTTTAGCAATAGAGACTTAAAAACGGGTATAAATTCTCAAAAATTTCAACACTTCATTAATGATTAAAAGGAGTACAAAGGGCTTGAAATAAGCTGTAAATAAGCTAAAACAAACATAAATTTGACTGAATTAAAAAGTAATTAACTAAAAAATAAGCTACCCCCTTTTTAACTATCACTAAGACCCTATTTATACTATAATCTATGTCTTCAGCTTCTTCTTCTTGTGTTTCTTTTGAGAGAGACTTCAATGACGTAAATCCAGCCATCAATAGTCCTTGTGCTTCTTTTAAAAAAACCATTTTAGCCATTGGTTTGGCTACTTTTTTGGGAAATTGGGAGATTTGCCAACATGGCAAGGCTTCTCTTTTGGTGGGAAAGTTAGTGGAGGAGGGGGGAAGTGATTACCCATGGTGGTGGTGATAGTTTACAGGGTAAAAACGGGGTTACAAACCCGTGAGTTGTGTTGGGGGAAAAAAAAGAGCGGGAAAAGTTGTTTTGAGTTATAACAGGCAAAGGGTTTGTGGGTTTGGCACTATTGGTCCTTCAAAGTGACATGCTTGATTGCATCCATCGTCCTTGTTGTTAAAACCTTTTGGGGACTTGGCAATTTCACGTCCCAAAGTTATTTGACTACTTACACCACACGTCCTTGTTGTTACAAGTTTAGTGGACTTGGCAGCTTTAGCCCTTGGGGTTTTTCTTTGCCACTTTGGCAGTTTTAACCCTCTTCTTTGTTTTTCTCTTTTCTTCTTTAAATATAAGTTTAGGGATTTACAATTTCAGTCCCTAAACTATATTTCTCTGACTTTTGGCCTGGGGTTTGACTTTGACTTTGACCAGGTGACTTTTGTTGACTTTTGATTTGATTGACTTTTCGGCTTCGATTTGGCGTTGTATTTTCACAGTCTTTTCCATCGGAGTTCCGGTTTTGTCGTTTTGGGCTTTGTTTTTTAGTTCCTTTTCTTTGTATCCGTTCATGCACAATACAATTAGCAAAACAGCGTAGTTTATTTGCATTTAGTCGTTTTTGGTTAATTTAGCTCGTTTTAAAGGTAAAGGTATGTGTAATTAAGCACATACCAAAAATCTCCCATATAAGGTATTTGCCGTTCCTCACGCAATGTTATGAAGTAAACATTTATGAAAACTAAAGAAATCAAATCCCCCTCGACTATTAACTTTGAAAAAGTTAGCAAAGTGTTCGTAAGGGAACTAATTAATCAAAGCTTCGAACAAGTCCTCGTTTTTAACACTTTTTATTTATACACTAACTATCCCTAATATTTTTGGATTTTTCTTTGACTTCTGTTTGACTTCCTTTATTACATTAACATTGGGATCATAGAATGAGAAACGCCCATAGAATAATCTACGGATGTCCTGACGGATAAATTCATCGTCCCCGATTTTTCACTAGTTCCAAACCAAGCAATTAAACAAGATCATTTGTTAATATAAGTCTAAATGCTAAGCACTCATACTTATGACTTGTGAACTTTTAACTCCCAACATGAATGTATGATTTAAATGTGTGTACTCATTTCAACTCAACCATAGATCAACTTATTTCCATAGTCGTAATTCAAGATGAATCATGACTCAAAGCAACAACTTATTAGGATCTTGTAACTTGATTTAAAGATCGTGATTTTACTGTAGAACTTTTTGCAACATCTTCATCATTATACTCATAAGTTCTTAAAGCTAGGAATGCGTTGCTTAGTTTGAACACCTACCTAGGCCTCGCTCCCTAGTAGGATATCACAACCAACGACCGATGTTCTTAGTTTGAAAACCCACCCCGTTGCTAGCGTAGTGGGAAATCACATCAACACCTTCTTCCTAATATGGCTAAGGATAGGTGTCTTAGTTTGAACCCTCACCTAGACCTCGCTTCCTGGTGAGATATCACAACACACCAAATCCCTAGAAGTAAAGATGTCTTAGTTTGAACCCCCACCTCGTGGTTAGCGAAGTGAGATATCACGACACATCTTTTACTTGCTTTTTCCCATATAATCAATGTATGCTTCATGGTCCAAATTTCAAATATTCATGCTTTTTGATTCATTTCTTCTCTTGCTTCTTTGGCATTTTAATTATTCGGGAGGAAAGGGGAAAGGAACTTTATTAACTCATTCTATTAAATCAAAGGGGATCGGAAGAAAAAAATATTGTATTTTTTTATTTTTAAGAACAGAAAAATATCGCTTTAAAGAATCAAGTTACAAATTTGAAGCTTTTTTCTAAAAACATTGATTGACTTAGTTGAACTGAATTGAGCACGTATAATTAGGTGGATTAAAAGCTAATGGGAGAAAAAGCCACAAGTTACTCATATAAGTTTTAGAAGAATCTTGCTCAGCACATAAACTTATATTTAACTCTATCACTTCTTGTTCTTCACCCTTATTAAAATTCGAAGCAATCGAATTCGTGAAAGCTTAGCCTACAAGTGGTAAGTTGAGGAACTAGCTAGGGCTCAACACGCCCGATCGAGTCAAAAATTATTCTCATTCTACCCATTAGGAAAGTCAAAACTGTGACAAAACACTTATTTTGTTTTTGAAAATATATATTTATTTTTTTTTGTTTTTTTTTTGTTTTTTTTTTTTATAATTTTTTTGGTATTTTTGCAAAAAATTTGGTGGTAAAAACGGGATTGCGTGATAACAACGACTGCAGGCAAAAATCAAATCGAAGATCCCCCCATACTAGAACTAAACATCGTCCTCGATGTTTCAAGGGGTTCCTACGTAAATCTAAGGCCGTTTATGAAGTGTGCCAAAAGATAAAACGTTAGTCGATTAGATTTGGATACTGGATTCCCAAAATGAAGCTGAGGATGTGAAACTCATGTGGATACTGCGAGCACGAGAGTCTTCACAATCCGGGAAATCCTGGACATACAACACAAAGCACACAAACATGGACAAAACACGGGAAATGCGATAATGTATAGCCTTCTCACACAAAAACACTTATTTATTACTACTACTGATAAGCATGGGGTGCCTCCCACGAAGCGCTTGTTTAGGGTCGCGACGCTTGACCCGTCCCCCGAATTTATTGGTCCATGGGGAACGTTTGGAGATCCGGGACAACCTCGGTTGGTATGTCCTCTCCAAAGTAGTGTTTTATCGATGACATTCACTTAACAGTTGGGCTGGTGTTTTGAGATTACTCGACGGTGCCATAAGGAAAAACTTGGGTGACAGTGAATGGTCCAGACCAACAGGATTTCAATTTGCCCGAGAAAATCTTTAGTCTAGAGTTGAAGAGGAGAACACGATCACCAACATTGAAAATGCGGTTTTTGATCTTAGCATCGTGTCTCCCTTGGTTTTTCTCTTTATAGATCAAAGAGTTTTCGTAGTAGCTTGATCACGAAGTTCATTTAGTTCATACGTTGAACTTTCCTGTGTCCCGAAGTTTGAACATCAATATTTGTTTGCTTGAGGACCTAGTGGGCTTTGTGTTAGCTCGATCGTAGATGACATTGCCTCTCCAACACAAAGTTATACGGAGTGCACCCGATGGGCGTTTTGTAAGCTGTGCGAAAGGCCCAAAGTGCGTCATCTAATTTATCCGACCAAGAGGCACGATTTTCTCCCACGGTTCTCTCAAGAATACGCTTTAAACCACGATTTGACACCTCAACTTGCCCACTTGTTTGTGGGTGATATGCGGTGGAGAGACGATGAGTGACTCCATACTTAAGCATGACCTTTGTAAACTGGTCATTGCAAAAGTGAGTTCCGCGATCACTTATGATAGCTCGGGGGGCACCAAATCGAGAAAAGAGAGTTTTTAAAAATTTGCAAACAACTCGGGCATCATTGGTGGGGAGCGCTTTTGCTTCAACCCATTTTGACAAGTAGTCAACAGCCACGAGTATGTACTTGTTCCCTCTTGAAGACGGGAACGGCCCCATAAAATCAATGCCCCAGATGTCAAAGATTTCGCAAACTTGGATGGAGTTTTGTGGCATCTCATCACGTTGCGTAATTTTTCCTTGACGTTGACAAATGTCACAATGGGTGACAAAGTCGTGGGCATCCTTGTAGATGGTGGGCCAATAGAATCCTGAGTCAAAGATCTTTCTTGCTGTGTAATTGGCACCATAGTGTCCCCCAGTGGGTCCACTGTGGCAAGCTTTGAGAATGTCTAAAGCTTCTTGCCCAGAAACACAACGTCTGATCACTTGGTCAGCACAGTTTTTAAACAGAAAGGGATCATCCCAGAAATAATGCTTGACATCCTTGAAGAATTTATTTTTTTGTTGGGATGTCATTCCCTTGATAACGAATTTCCCCGCATGGTAGTTTGCAAAATCTGCAAACCATGGGGTACTATCATCTTTAAGAGCAATAGATCCAAGGGTTTCGAGAGGAAATGCTTCATTTATTTCCTTGTTCTCGAACTTATCTTGGTGAGGATTTTCCAGTCTTGAAAGATGATCTGCAGCAAGATTTTCTGCTCCTTTTTTGTCTCGAACATCAATGTCAAATTCTTGCGAGCATTAGGATCACCGCCATGAGTCTTGCCTAAGCATACTTCTTGGCAAAGAGTATACTTGATGGCAACATGGTCAGTATACACATGCTTCTTGGAAAATAAACAAGATATTGACCGGAATTTCTCAAAGGCATACAACTACGGCAATATTCCTTTTTGGTAGTAGTGTAGTGAGTTTGAGCCTCGTTATAGTCTTGCTAGCATGTCGTATAGGTTGGAAATGCTTGTTTTTTCTTTGCCCGAGGACTGCCCCAATTGCGAAGTCGCTAGCATCGCACATTAGTTCAAAGGGTAAGTCCCAGTCGGGAGCAATTAAGATCGGAGCCTCAGTCAATTTTCTTTTGAGTGTATTAAAGGAATCGATACACTCTTCAGAGAAGAAAAATGGAGTCTCTTTTTCAAGCAAATGAGTCATAGGACGGGCAATTTTCGAGAAGTCCTGAATAAATCGTCGGTAAAAACCGGCGTGCCCAAGGAAACTACGGACACCTTTGACAGAAGTCGGATGAGGGAGTTTAGCTATTACTTCGACTTTAGCTCTATCAACCTCATTTACCGCACTTAGAAATTTTGTGTCGAGAACATTGCTTCCTTCCCATAAAATGGCTCTTCTCCAGTTTAAAGACAATGGTGTCTTCAACTCTTCAACATCTTCTTCCAAATGGGTTAGGCACGTAGAGAAAGGAGTCCCCGAAGACCGAAAAGTCATCATAAATATTCCATGTTTTCTTCAATCATATCGTGGAAGATTGGCCATCTTACATGTTTGGGAACGTGCGGGAGCATTGGCCCAAAATAGCCCAAAAGGCATGCGAACGATAGGAGAAAGTTCCGTATGGGCAAGTAAAGGTTGTCTTTTCTTGATCTTTTGGGTCAATTGGGATATGAAAATAACCCGAGAAGCCATCGAGGAAACAGTAGTATTCGTTTCCTGCTAGTCTTTCGAGCATTTGGTCCATGAAGGGCAATGGGAAGTGGTCCTTTCTGGTGCTTCATTAAGCTTTCTGTATTCATTACATTACTCGCCCATCCGTGACCACTCGAGTAGGAATTAGTTCTTCTCATCATTCGTGATGACGGTCATGCCTACCTTTCTTTGGTTACACAGTGTTTACCGGGCTTCCAAAGGGCTGTCAGAGATGGAGTAAAATCATCCAGCGTCAAGGAGTTTTTCGATCCTTCTTGATGACGTCGTGGATTTGTTGGGTTTACCCTTCCTGACTTTGCACTGATGGTTCGTTAGTCCTCTTCATTAGAATTTTGTGAGTACCAAAAATTCTGGGTTAACACCCTTTTTATCGGAGATTTCCAAGCAGATGGCTCGCTTGTAGGGACTTGTGACACATGAGATGAAGCTGCCTTTCCTAATCTTTTAAGTCTTTAGCTATTATGACAGGCAACTTTGTCGTAGCATTCCAAAAATGCGTATCAAGATGGGGTGGCAGTTTCCTTCGAGTTCACTCGGGAGGTTCATCAACGGAAGATTCAACGGTTTTTTTTCACAGAGTTTGAGTTCTTTCCTAACTCCAGGCAGATATTGTTCTTGATTTGGGAGGGGGGGGTTGGTGGTTCACTGGCTCAAAATTTTGTTCTAAGAGCAGGATTGTCCCTCAGGTCCTGATAATTTGGGATCAACTTCAGATGAAGTTGGATTCATCTTCTATGAGCAAGAAAACGAATTGCTTTTCAAATAAAAAAAAAATCACTGTCCCCGAAAGGAGTGAGATTTGGAGAAGCAGTAGAAACAATAGGCTCAAAATATGGAGTGGGATTGCCACTCGCGATCACGTTTGAAAATCCTAGGACCTCTTGAGAATACTCATCACAAGCCATATCAATGACGTCGATTTTGTTTACATCTATGGTTGTAATCAGATCGTGTATCTTGAAGTTTGGTCCAGATTGGAATTGTGATGGCCTCCTTGCCACACGAAGGGTATTCTCACCTTCATAAAAATTATCAATGGCCATGATGTTTTTAAGAAACATCGCCCGAGAATTAAAGGTACTCGGGGGTCTGGTTCAAAATCAACAACTACGAAGTCAGCTGGAAATTGGAATTTTCCCACATTTACAAAGACATCTTCAGCGATACCGATCGGTTTAGTGATCGAACGGTCAGCTAGTTCTAATGTCATGCAAGTCGGGGTCAATTCAGGAAGAGATAGATTGTTCCATACAGAATAAGGCATGAGATTAATGCTCGCACCAAGATCGGCCAATGCGTTGCATGTAGTAATTCCCGTAAATTCACATGGAATCAGAAATCGGCCAGGGTCTCCAAGTTTCTTTGGTAACTTGTTGAGGATGACCGCTGAACAGTTCTCATTCAAAGGAGTTCTTGCCAATTTTTTTTCGCTCAATTTTTCTTTGTTTCCAATTAAGGTTTTTAAAGTCGAAGCAAATTTAGGCATGAGCATCAAGGCATCGGTAAAGCTAATCTCGAAACTCAAATCTCTAAAGATTTCATAGAATTTCTCGATTTGGTCGTTAGCTTTTTCCTTGCGCCTTTCATCATTTCTTCTTGATGGAAATGGAATTGATGCTTTAGGAACTAGAGAGTAAAAACAGGAGCAACACACAGGAGAATTTTGGGCTCAGGATTTGATGACGAGACTGATTTTTGAACAAGGAGGTTGGACGTTTCGGTTGCTTCCGTTATTAACAGGAGGCATCGTGTCTCTTTGTCACCTCGGTGTCATGATTAACTGCTTTCGGTCCTTGGATGGTAACACCACTTCGGGTAGTGTACCTTTTAAATCTTCCTTTGGGTTGGTAACAGTGTTACCAGGAAGAGTTCCAGAACCGGAAGTAGAAGCTGTATTAGCAGTAACAAATTTTGAAAGCATGTCAGTCAAATTTGCCATTTGGGATTGCAGGTTTTGACCTTGGTTTTGCATGTTTCTCAACACTGCATCATTGGCTGTGACATATCTTTCAAAATCTGTTTTTGACACACCGTGTGTCTGAGGAGCAGGTCCTTGATGAGCTACTGGTTGATTGACCGGAGGTCGATAAATCTGACCTTGGTTGAAATTGTTTCCTCTGTTTTGATTGAAGTTATTTCCTCGAATTGAAATCTGTTTAGATTATTTGCATGAGGATTTGAATGGGAGGCAAAACAGGAGGTGGATTTGATTTGAGGACCATCGGGGGTTCGAAACCAGAATTAGCTTGGTTGAAATTGGCCGCAGCGGCTGGGACACACAATCTTGGATATTGTCTGTTACTGTTGCTATTAGTGGCTGACATTTTGATAAGGAATTGACCTCCCCCACAAGTTACACAATCTTGTTCAACCGCTTTTACGGGGGCGGAAGCCTGGGGCTTAGTTCTTTTATATCAAGAATTAATGCTCGAACATGTCTTTGAGTTCAGCACATCAGATGAGACTGCTTGGGTGGAAGAGCTTGTACTCATTTTAGCTACAACAGCTTTGTTTCGTGGTTGACGTACCTTAGACTTGCTCTCGATGATTTTTAAACATTCTCGAGGCATTTTGTCTAAGAAGTTACCACCGGCAGCAGAGTTCAATGAATCTTGATCAATTGAGTTTAGGGCATTATAGAATGTATCGAGTTGATGCAATTCTGAAAACCCATGATGAGGGCATCCCCTTAAAAGATCATTGAAACGATCCCAAGCCTCATAAAAACGTTCATTCAAAATTTTTGCTGGAATCTTGTGATTTCTATATTTTGAGTTTGTGTTTTAGAGGGAGGGAAGAATTTGTTAATAAATTTCGAAACAAGATCATCCCATGTTTCAATCGACCGAGGGGGTTCTTTTTCCAGCCATATCCGGGCTGCCCCTTCGAGAGAAAACGGGAAAAGCATAAGTTTAACCGACGTATTTGGTACGTTCGAAATCTTCATCGTAGAAGTGATCTTGTTGAAATAACGGATGTGAGCATGTGGGTCTTCTTTATCATTTCCAAAAAATTGCTGTGTTTTGGACGATTCAGAAGACATGCTTGATATCCAAAAGGTTTTTTTTTCGCGATGATTATCGGAATAAACTATCGCATTGCGTAACCTCGGTGGGTGCTTCGAGCAATTGCGCCATAGTACGATATCAGACCATCGTAACTATGGGAGGATTATAGGTGGCTCAAGATAGGATGATTAACAGAAGTGTTGTCGAACTTGTGGGTTGTCGACGTCTACGGGCTTGAGAACGAGTGCGCATGCACAAAATAGAAATATAAAAAGAAAATCTACACTAATTTTTTTGGCTTTTTCAATGATTTATTCACAATTGATTTTAACGGACAATGAGATAAGACAACTTAAACCAAATAATCTACTTACTTCACGGTAGCTCTCAAAAAAGATAACGCACAGGTAGCGGAGGAGTAGGAATGCGCGATGCTTATTTCTTCCTTCGGGTCGGTAGTTCTTGGAACAACCCTCCTTATCCCACTTTATGGTTTGTTTAAATTTTTCAAGGTGAGTCGTTTGTCGTAAGAGGACCAATTGGCAAGTTTTTAAATCTTTTGTTTCGAATTGGGGACAACAAGTTCACTGGAAGTTTATTATGATAATACCTCAGTTGAGGAAATATTATTATTTGGTATTTTACCCAATTTGTGAATTTTATTTTCTTTTTTTATGGGATCAATGTTTTTATCGTTTTTGGGTTTTTTTTCTTTTGTTTTGGCTTTTATTGATAATTATACTTAAAAGAAATGAAAAATATTTTTGTACTTTTTTGTACTTTTTATAATAAAAGAAAATATTCACAGTTTCAAACACAATTGTCAAACGTAACGATAGTCGGCTTCACAGCCTCCCCGGCAACGGCGCCAAAAATTGATTCGTCCAAACTACACCTTAAAATATATATAATATAATAAAATATAAAATATATATAGTAAGAATATTTTTAAGGGGGTGGGGGTTTTTCTAAAAAGCAGAATCAATAAAACCGAGAAGTGGTATAGAGTCTTCCCGGGTCGTTTATCCCCAACGAGGCTGGACTGGAGAATCGATACAATCGAAGATTTGAGTTTGAAGGAGAAAAATGATTTGAGAGTGCAGGAAGTCAAATTAAACAATAACAAACAAAAACGTTTAAGAAAATCCTAAAAATTACGAATTTAAGCTGAAAAACGGAAGCACGATTCCCGAACAAAGGGGGAAAAACCTAAAATCTTTAAAAATAACCCTACGAAGAAATTTTCACTTCTAAACTACTCTAGGGAACAAATAACGAAGAATGAAAAAGACTAGACCGAAAACGGAGTTCGTTTGACCCAAAAACGAGTCAAGAAAAAATCCCGCACCCGGACCGTTCTTTAAAAAAGGAAAAGTTGTAAAAATGACCCTACGAAAATTTTTGTATTTTTCCTACAAACTATATGACAAAAGAAAATTTTCTAAAAAAGACACAAATATTTTTTGATAATTTTTGTATTTTTTATGAATTAATTAAACTTTTAACGAAATTAAATTATAAAAAATATTAAACTACTTCGAAAAATTCTAAAAATTTTACTAAAAATACTTTACACTATGAATAACCTACGAAAAATAAGAAAAGCAAAAATTGGCTTAAATAAGCTGTATTAAGCTGTTGGGCGCTTATAAAGCTCTAAAAGCCAAAAACACACTTAAATATGCAAGCCCATTGTGTCTTTACGGAAAAAGACACAAGGGCGCATCGTAGGTAGTGTGTTATAAAGGGGATCGTATCGAGAAGGTCTCGGGTTCGAGTCTTGCTCACCCGGACCTCTTGTCTTTCCCCTTTTTTTTTCGAAAACTCAAAGAAGCAAAGTTGTTAAGCTCGTGGGGCTTAACAACTTTGTCAACTACAACTTTTTACGAAAAGCTGTCAATAAGCTTAAAAATAAGCTTAAAGTTGACAGAATGCAAAAAAATGGCTTAAAGCTAAATGGCTTAACACATTTTGGACATGTGGTCGTTAAGCTAGGACTTGGACTAAAATAAGTTAAAGGGAGTCTAAACTAACCTAGATAAGCTTAAAAGGCTAAGAGCTTAAGGCTAAATAAGCTGTGAAGAGCTTATGATGACAGAAAAGCTAAACAAAGCTTAACGGGCAAAAACACTAAAGTGGGCATTCAAATAAGCTAGCAAAAGGGAAATAAGCAAACTAAACTATCTAATTTAACCTAAAAAGCTATGAGGGGCCGACAATGTGGCTTATGAGAACATGCTCAATAAGCCAAGAAAAGAAAAATTAAGCAATTCCCTACACCTAAGTAATGCAAAAACATGTCAAAAGCCAAGTTTCGGGCTTAAAAACAAACCCCACCCCCACTGACAACAAATGAGCTTTTTAAAAGCTGGAACTTAGAAGGCTTATACAAGAGCTTATAAGCTCTTAAAATAAGCCAAGAGATTGGGCTTAAGTGGACTTAAAAGCTAAGCAATGAGAGCTTAAAGTCTCCCCTTTGCACCAGGGGAGATTTTAAGCTAAACTCAAGGGCTTATTTGACAGCTTTTAAAAAGCTGTCAAATAAGCCCTTGAGTTTAGCTTAAAATCTCCCCTGGTGCAAAGGGGAGACTTTAAGCTCTCATTGCTTAGCTTTTAAGTCCACTTAAGCCCAATCTCTTGGCTTATTTTAAGAGCTTATAAGCTCTTGTATAAGCCTTCTAAGTTCCAGCTTTTAAAAAGCTCATTTGTTGGCTTATTTTTAAGCCCAAACTTGGCTTTTGACTGTTTTTTGCATTACTTAGGTGTAGGGATTGCTTATTTTTCTTTTCTGGCTTATTGAGCTTGTCTCATAAGCTCATTGTTGCCCCTCATAGCTTTTTAGGTTAAATTAGATAGTTTAGTTTGCTTATTTCCCTTTTGCTAGCTTATTTGAATGCCCACTTTAGTGTTTTTGCCCGTTAAGCTTTGTTTAGCTTTTCTGTCATCATAAGCTCTTCACAGCTTATTTAGCCTTAAGCTCTTAGCCTTTTAAGCTTATCTAGGTTAGTTTAGACTCCCTTTAACTTATTTTAGTCCAAGTCCTAGCTTAAACGACCACATGTCCAAAATGTGTTAAGCCATTTAGCTTTAAGCCATTTTTTGCATTCTGTCAACTTTAAGCTTATTTTTAAGCTTATTGACAGCTTTTCGTAAAAAGTTGTAGTTGATAAAGTTGTTAAGCCCCACGAGCTTAACAACTTTGCTTCTTTGAGTTTTTGAAAAAAAAAGGGGGAAAGACAAGAGGTCCGGGTGAGCAAGACTCGAACCCGAGACCTCTCGATACGATCCCCTTTATAACACACTACATACCGCTGCGCCCTTGGGTCTTTTTCGTTAAAGACTCAAGGGCTTGCATATTTAAGGGTGTTTTGGCTTTTAAGCTTATAAGCTGCCAACAGCTTATTACGAGCTTATTTTTAAGCCAATTTTGCTTTTCTTATTTTTCGTAGGTTATTCATAGTGTAAAGTATTTTTAGTAAATTTTTTAGAATTTTTCGAAGTAGTTTAATATTTTTTATAATTTAATTTCGTTAAAAGTTTAATTAATTCATAAAAAATACAAAAATTATCAAAAAAATATTTTGCTTTTTTAGAAAATTTTCTTTTGTCATATAGTTTGTAGGAAAAATACAAAAATTTTCGTAGGGTCATTTTTACAACTTTTCCTTTTTTAAAGAACGGTCCGGGTGCGGTTTTTTGTCTTGACTCGTTTTTGGGTCAAACAAACTCCGTTTTCGGTCTAGTCTTTTTTTCATTCTATCGTTATTTGTTCCCTAGAGTAGTTTAGTAGTGAATTATTTCATTCTATAGGGTTTATTTTTTAAAGATTTTAGGTTTTCCCCCTTTGTTCGGGATTCGTGCTTCCGTTTTTCAGCTTAAATTCGTAATTTTTAGGATTTTCTTAAACGTTTTTGTTTGTTATTGTTTAATTTGACTTCCTGCACTCTCAAATCATTTTTCTCCTTCAAACTCAAATCTTCGATTGTATCGATTCTCCAGTCCAGCCTCGTTGGGGATAAACGACCCGGGAACACTCTATACTACTTCTCGGTTTTATTGATTCTGCTTTTAGACTATTCTTACTATATATATTTTATATTTTATTATATTATATATATTTTAAGGTGTAGTTTGGACGAATCAATTTTTGGCGCCGCTGCCGGGGAGGCTGTGAAGCCGACTATCGTTACGTTTGATCAATTGTGTTTGAAACTGTGAATATTTTCTTTTATTATAAAAATATAAAAAAGTACAAAAATATTTTTCATTTCATCTTTAGTATTTTATCAGATAAAAGCAAAAACAAAGACAAAACCAAAAAAACATAAAAAACATTGTCCATAAAAAAAGAAATAAAATTCACAATATGGGTAAAAATACCAAATATAATATTCTCAATGAGGTATTATCATATTAACTTACGGTGACTGTTGGTTCCAATTCGAACAAAAAGATTTAAAAATTGCCAATTGTGTCTTTTCGACAAACGATCACTTGAAAAATTTAACAAAAACTATAAAGTGGGTATAAAGGAGGGTGTTCAAGAACTACGACCCGAAAAGGAGAAATAAAGGGCTTCGCGCTTATTCCTACTCCCTCCGCTCACCTGTGCGGTTTTATTCTTTTGAGAGCTACCAGTGAAGTAAGTAGATTATTTGGTTTATGTTGTCTTATCTCATTGGTCCCGTTTTTTAAAATACTATTGTGAACTTAATCATTGAAAAAGCCAAATCGAATTAGTGTAGATTTTCTTTTTATATTTTTCTATTTTGTGCTATGCCACTCGTTTCAAGCCGTAGACGTCGAAACACAGTTCGACAAACTTTGTTGAATCATCCAATCTTGAGACACCTGTATCATCCCATAGTTACTATGGCTGATAATCGTACTATGGCGCAATTGCTCGAGCACCCTCCGGGGTTAACGAGGATGCGATCGGTTTATTCCGGATAATCATCAGCGAATAACTTTTGAGATCAAGCATGGTCTTCTGAATCTTGTCCAAGAACAAGCAATTTTTTTAGAAATGATAAAGAAGACCCACATGCTCACATCCGTTATTTCAACAAGATCACTTCTACGATTGAAGATTCCAACGTACCAAATACGTCGGTTAAGCTTATGCTTTTCTCGTTTTCTCTCGAAGGGGCAGCCGATATGTTGGAAAAAGAACCCCGGTCGATTGAATCATGGATGATCTTGTTTCGAATTTCATTAACAATTCTTCCTCCTCTAAACGGACAAATCTCAAAAATGGAAATCACAAGATTCCAGCAAAAAATTTGATGGAGACGTTTTAATGGAGGCTTGGGATCGTTTCAATGATCTTTTAAGGGGATGCCCTCATCATGGGTTTTCAGAATTGCATCAACTCGATACATTCTATAATGCCCTAAACTCAGTTGATCAAGATTCATTGAACTCTGCTGCCGGTGGTAACTTCTTAGACAAAATGCCTCGAGAATGTTTAATATCATCGAGAGAAGTCTAAGTACGTCAACCACGAAACAAAGATTGTTGTAGCTAAAATGAGTTCAAGCTCTTCACCCAAAGCAGTCTCTTCTGATGTTGCTGAATCCCCCAAAGACAATGGTTCGAGCATTAATTCTTGATAGAAAGAACTATAGCCCCAGCTTCCGCCCGTAAAAAGCTGGTTGAACTCAAAGTTGTGTAATTGTGGGGGAGGTATTTCTTTATCAAATTTGTCCAGCCACTTTTAGCAACATGTACCTGACAATATCCAAGTGTGTGTGTCCCAGGCCGATGCGGCCAATTTCTAACAAAGCTAAATTCTGGTTATGCCCCCGATGGTTCAATATCAAATTCCACCTCCTGGTGTTCTCCATTTCAGAATCTCATGCAAATAATCTAAACATTTTCAATCGAGGAAATAAATCAATCAAAACGAGGAAACAATTTCAACCAAGGTCAGATTTATCGACTTCGGTCAATCAACCAGTAGCTCATCAAGGCCTGCTCCTCAGATAACACGGTGTTTTTTTTGTCAAAAACGGTTTTGAAAGATATGTCACAGCAATGATGCAGTGTTGAGAAAACATGCAAAAAAACCAAGGTCAAAAAACCTGGCAATCCACAATGGCAAATTTGACTGACATGCCTTTCCAAAATTTGTTACTGCTATTACGTTATACTTTCGGTTCTGGAACTCTTCTGGTAACACTGTTACCAACCTAAAGGAGATTTAAAAGGGTTTATCACTACCCGATAGTGGTGTTACCATTCAAGGACAGAAAGAGTGTAATCATGGACACCGAGGTGACAAAGGACACGAAGCCTTGTTAATATCGAAGCACCGAAGACGTCCAACCTCCTGTTGTTCAAATTCAGTCTCGTAATCCAAATCCTGAGCCCAATGTTGCTCCTGTTGTTGCTCCTGTTGTTACTCTAGTTCCTAAAGCATCAATTCCATTTCCATCAAGAAGAAATGATGAAAGGCGCAAGGAAAAAAGCTAACGACCAAATCGAGGAAATTCTATGAAATCTTTAGAGATTTGAGTTTCGAGATTAGCTTTATCGATGCCTTGATGCGATGCTAAATTTGCTTCGACTTTAAAAACCATAATTGGAAACAAAGAAAAACTGAGCGAATTGTCAAAGAACTCCTTTGAATGAGAACTGTTCAGCGGTCATCTCAACAAGTTACCAATGAAGAAATTGGAGACCTGGTATTCCTGGAATTCCATGTGAATTTACGGGGTATTACTACATGCAACGCATTAGGCAGATCTTGGTGCAGCATTAATCTCATTCCTTATTCTGGTATGGAACAAATCTATCTATTCCTGGAATTGACCCCGACTTGCATTGACATTAGAATAGGGACGTTTCGAATCAACAAAATCCGATCGGTATCGCTGAGATGTCTTGGGTAAATGTGGGAAAATTTCAATTTCCAGCTGACTTCGTGATTGTTGATTTTGAACCAGACCCCCGAAGTACCTTTAATTCTCGGGCGATGTTTCTTGAAAACCAGTCATGCTTTGATAGATGTTTATGAAGGTGAGATTACCCTTCGTGTTGGCAAGGAGGCCATCACATTCAATCTGGACCAAACTTCAAGATACACATCTGATTACAACCATATGACGGGTAAACAAAATCGACGTCATTGATATGGCTTGTGATGAGTATTCTCAAGAGGTCCTAGGATTTTCAAACGTGATCGCGAGTGGCAATCCCACTCCATATTTTGAGCCTATTGTTTCTACTGCTTCTCCAAATCTCACTCCTTTTGGGGACAGTGATTTTCTTTTATTTGAAGAAGCAGATTCGTTTCTTGCTCTAGAAGATGATCCAACTCATCTGAAGTTGATACAAATTAATAGGATACCTGAGGGGGACCATCATGCTTCTAGAAGCAATTTGAACAGTGGAACACCACCCCCCCTCCACAAAGCAGAACAATTATCTGCCTTGGGAGTCTAGGAAAGAACTCAAAACTTGTGAAATAAAACCTTGTACTCTTCCGTTGATGACTCCCGAGGTTGGAACTCAAGGAACTGCATACCCATCTTGAATACGCCATCTTTTGGAAGGCTGACGGACAAGTTGCCTGTCATAATTGCTAAAGACTTATAAAGTGAGGGAAAAGGCTGCTCTTCTCAGGTTCTCAAGTCCTACAAGCGCAGCCAGCGCTTGGAAAAACTCTCGATTATTATAAAGGGTGTGTATCCCAGAATTTTGTACTCACAAAAATTCTATTTGGAAGAGGACTTACGAACCATACTGTGCAAGTCAGAGAAGGGTAAACCCAAAAAATCCACGGAAGTCACAAAAGGAGGTCGAAAAAACTCCTTGACGCTGGATTGAGATTACTCCATATCGGACAGCCTTGGTTAAGCCCTGTACACTGTGTACCTAAGGAAAGGAGGCTTTAATGACCGTCATACGAATGATGAGAATGAACTAAATCCTAATCGATTGGTCACGGTGCTGGATGGCTGAGTTAATGTATTGACTTACAGAAAGCTTAATGAAAGCCACCAGAATGGACCACTTCCATTGCCCTTCTGGACCAATATGTCGATTAAGTCTAGCAGGAAACGAATATACTGTTTCCTCGATGGCTTCTCGGGGTTATTTTCGATCCCAATTGACCCAAAGATCAAGAAAAAGACAACCTCTTACTTGGCCCATACGGAACTTTCTCTATCGTCGCATGCCTTTTGGGTATGCAAATGCTCCTGGGCGTTCCAAAAATGTATGATGCAACTCTTCCACGATTATGATTGAAAAAATGATGGAAGTATTTATGGATGACTTTTCGGTCTTCGGGGACTCTTTCTCTACGTGCCTAACCCATTTGGAAAAGATGTTGAAGAGGTGTGAAGACACCAATTTGTCTTTAAACTGGGAGAAGAGCCATTTTATGGTGAAGGAAGGCATTGTTCTCGGACACAAAATTTCTAAGTCGGGAATTGAGGTTGATAGAGCTAAAGTCGAAGTAATAGCTAAACTCCCTCATCCGACTACTGTCAAAGGTGTCCGTAGTTTCCTTGGGCACGCCGGTTTTTACCGACGATTCATTCAGGACTTCTCGAAAATTGCCCGTCCTATGACTCATTTGCTTGAAAAAGAGACTCCATTTTTCTTCTCTGAAGAGTGTTATGATTCCCTTAATACACTCAAAAAGGAAAATTAATGAGGCTCCGATCTTAATTGCTCCCGGGACTGGAATTGCCCTTTGAACTAATGTGTGATGCAAGCGACTTCGCAATTGGGGCAGTCCTCGGGCAAAGAAAAAACAAGCATTTCCATCGTTTCTACTATGCTTTGCAAGAATAGAAAGAGGCTCAAATCACTACAATATACAAAAAGGAATTACTTAGGAGCCCCTAGTGTATGCCTTTGAGAAATTTCGGTCAGTATCTTGTCATGTCCAAAAGCATAGTGTATACTGACCATTCTGCCATCAAGTATCTCTTTGCCAAGAAGGATGCTAAGGCAAGACTCATGCGGTGGATCCTATTGCTCCAAGAATTTGACATTGATGTTCGAGACAAAAAAGGAGCAGAAAATATTGCTGCAGATCATCTTTCAAGACTGGAAAATCCTCACCAAGATAAGTTTGAGAACAAGGAAATAAATGAAGCATTTCCTCTCGAAACCCTTGGATCTATTGCTCTTAAAGATGATAGTACCCCATGGTTTGCAAGATTTTGCAAACTACCTGCGGGGAAATTCGTTATCAAGGGAATGACATCCCAACAAAAAAATAAATTCTTCAAGGATGTCAAGCATTATTTCTGGGATGATCCCTTTCTGTTTAAAAACTGTGTTGACCAAGTGATCAGACGTTGTGTTTCTGGGCAAGAAGCTTTAGACATTCTCAAAGCTTGCCACAGTGGACCCACTGGGGGACACTATGGTGCCAATTACACAGCAAGAAAGAGTCTTTGACTCAGGATTCTATTGGCCCACCATCTACAAGGATGCCCAGACTTTGTCACCCAATTGTTGACATTTGTAACGTCAAGGAAAAAATTACGCAACGTGATTTGAGATGCCAAAACTCCAACCAAACAAGTTTGCGAAAATCTTTGACATTGGGGCATTGATTTATGGGGCGTCCCGTCTTCAAGATGGGAACAAGCTACATACTAGTGGTGTTGACTACTTGTCAAAAATGGGTTGAAGCAAAAGCGTCCCTCCAATGGATGCCGATCGTTTGTTGCATTTTTTAAAAACTCTCTTTTCTCGATTTGGTGCCCCCGTCCGCACGATATATCATAAGTGATCGCGACTCACTTTTGACAATGACCAGTGTACAAAAGGGTATGGCTTAAGTATGGAGTCACTCATCGCTTTCTCTCCACCGCATATCACCACAAACAAGTGGGCATGTTGAAGGTTGTCAAATCGTGTTTAAAGCGGTATTTTTTATAGAGAACCGTGGGCGAAATCATTGCCCTATTTGCGGATAAATCTAGTGATGCACTTAGTTTGGCCTTTCCGCAACAGCTTACAAAAAACCATCGGGTGCACTCATATAAGCTTGTGTCTGGAGAGGATGTCCTTCTACCCGATTCGAGCTAGAGCACCAAGCCCACTAGGTCCTCAGCATACAAATTTTGATGTTTCAACATTGCGGCGTTGATCACACAGGAAAGGTCAAAAGAATGACTAAATTGAACTTGTGATCATGGCCTACGAAAACACTCTTTGATCTATAAAGAGAAACAAGAGATACACGATTGCTAAGATCAAAAAACCGCATTTTCATTGGTTGGTGGTGAATCGTGTTCTTCCTCTTCAACCTCTAGACTAAAGATTTTCTCGGGCAAATTGAAATCCTGGTTGGTCTGGGAACCATTTCACCTGTCACCCAAGTTTTTCCTTATGGCACCGACGTGTTATCTCAACACTCGGGCCCTACTTAAAGTGACTATGGTCATCGTATAAATATAAAACACTACTTTGGAGAGGACATACCACCCGTGGTTGTCCCGGATCTCCAATCGTCCCCATGGACCAATAAATATTCGGGGGACCGGTAAGTCTAGCGTGCGACCTAAACAAGCGCTTCGTGGGAGGCACCCCATGCTTAATCAGTCTAGTAGTAATAATAAGTGTTTGGTGTGAGAAGGCTTTCATTTTCATTTCCCGTTGTTTTGTCCATGTTTGTGTGCTTTGTGTTGTATGTCCAGGATTTCCCGGTTTGTGAAGACTCTCGTGCTGCAAGTAATCCACATGAGTTTCACATCCTCAGCTTCAGTTTGGGAATCTAGTATCCAAATCTAATCGACTAACGTTTTATCTTTTGGCATACTTCATAAACGGCCTTAGATTTACGTAGGAACCCCTTTGAAACATCGAGGACGATGTTTAGTTCTAGTATGGGGGGAATCTTCGATTTGATGTTTGCCTGCAGTCGTTGTTATCACGCAATCCCGTTTTTACACCAAATTTTTTTGCAAAAATACCAAAAAAATTATAAAAAAAAAAAACAAAAAAAAAACAAAAAAAAATAAATATATATTTTCAAAAACAAAATAAGTGTTTTGTCACAGTTTTGACTTTCTAATGGGTAGAATAAGAATAATTTTTGACTCAGATCGGGGTGTTGAGCCCTAGCTAGTTCCGCAACTTACCTCTTGTAGCTAAGCTTTCACGAATATGATTGCTTCGAATTTTAATAAGGTGTTAGATACAAGAAGTGATAGCAGTGTAAATATAAGTTTGTTTGGTCGAGCAAGATTCTTCTAAAATTATATGGTAATCTTGTGGCTTTTTCTCCTATTAGTTTTAATCCACCGAATTTCTACGTGCTCAATTCAGTTCAATAAGTCATCAATGCTTTTTAGAAAAAGCTTAAATTTGTAACTTGACTCTTTAAAGCGAGATTTTTCTGTTCTTAATAATTCGAAAGTTAAAATGCCAAAGAAGCATGAATGAAGTATGAATGCAAAAATGCATGAATATTGAAATTTTGCCAATGAAGCATACATTTGATTATATGGAACAAGTAAATGTTTTGTGTCGTGAGTATCCCACTTTGCTAACCACGAAAGGTGGGGGTTTCAAACTAAGCATCTTTAACTTCTAGGGATTTGGAGTGTTGTGTTATATTATAACCAGAGCGAGGTTCTAGGTGAGGGTTCAAACTAAGACACTATCTTAGCCATTTTTTAAGGAAGAAGGTGTTGTTGGGATTTCCCACTACGCTAGCAACGGGGTGGCGTTTTCAAAACTTTGAACATCGGTCGTTGGTGTGTATTCTACTAGGAAGCGAGGCCTGGGTGGGTGTTCAACTAAGCAAGGCATTCTAGCTATAAGGACTTATGTTATAATAATGAATGATGTTGAAAAAGTTCTACGTTAAAAAATCTCGTTCTTTAAAATCAAGTTACAAGGTCCTAATAAGTTGTTGCTTTGAGTCATGATTCATCTCGAATTACCGACTATGGAAATATGTTGATCTGATGGTTGAGTCTGATCTTGAGTACACACATTTAAAATCATCATTCATGTTGGAGTTAAAAGTTCACAATCAATAAGTATGAGTTGCTTACGATTTTGACTTATATTAACGACTGATCTGTTTTTCTGCTTGGTTTGGCAACTAGTGATAAATCGGGGACGATGAATTTATCCGTCAGGACTTCCGATAGCTTCACTCTATGGGCGTTTCTATTCTATGATCCCAATGTTGATATAAATTAAGGAAGGTCAAACAGGACGTCAAAAGAAAAATCCAAAAATGACTGTAGGGATAGTTAGTGTATAAATACAAAAGTGGATAAATAATAACGGGAACTTGTCGAAGCTTTTGATTTATTTTGTTCCCTTTGACGAACACTTTGCTATCTTTTCCAAAAGTTAATTAGTCGAGGGGGGGGGATTTACGTTTCTTAGTTTTCATAAATGTATTTACTTCATACCTTGCGTCGAGGGAACGGCAATACCTTAGTTATGGGAGATTTTGGTATGTGCTTAATTACACACTTTTACCTTTAAAAACGAGCTATAAATAACCCAAAAACGGACTTTTTAAATGCCAAATATACGGCTTGTTTTGCTAATTGTATTGTGCATTGAACGGATATCTAAGAAAAGGACAAAAACAAAGCCAAAACGGACAAAACCGGACTCGGAATGGAAAAGACTGTGAAAGACAAAGCCAAATCGAAGCCGAAAAGTCAATCAAATCAAAAAGTCAACAGAAAAGTCAACTGGTCAAAGTCAAAGTCAACCCGAGGCCAAAAGTCAAAGAAATATAAGTTTAGGGACTGAAATTGTAAATCCCTAAACTTATATTTAAAGAAGAAAAGAGAAAAACAAAGAAGAGGGTTAAAACTGCCAAAGTGGCAAAGAAAAACCCCAAGGGCTAAAGCTGCCAAGTCCACTAAACTTGTACCACCAAGGACGTGTGGTGTAAGTAGTCAAATAACCTTTGGGGACTGAAATTGCCAAGTCCCCAAAAAGGTTTTAAACAAACAAGGACGATGGATGCAATCAAGCATGTCACTTTGAGGGACCAATAGTGCCAAACCCACAAACCCTTTGCCTGTTATAACTCAAAACAACTTTTCCCGCTTTTTTTTCCCCCAACACAACTCACGGGTTTGTAACCCCGTTTTTACCCTGTAAACTATCACCACCACCATGGGTAATCACTTCCCCCCTCCTCCACTAACTTTCCCACCAAAAGAGAAGCCTTGCCATGTTGGCAATCTCCCAATTTCCCATAAAAGTAGCCGAACCAATGGCTAAGATGGTTTTAAAAGAAGCACAAGGACTATGGATGGCTTGGATTTACTCATTGAAGTCTCTCACAAAAGAAACACAAGAAGAAGAAGCTGAAGACATAGATTATAGTATAAATAGGGTCTTAGTGATAGTTGAAAAAGAGTAGCTTATTTTTTAGTTAATTACTTTTTAATTCAGTCAAATTTATGTGTGTTTTAGCTTATTTACAGCTTATTTCAAGCCCTTTGTACTCCTTTTAATCATTAATGAAGTGTTGAAATTTTTGAGAATTTATACCCGTTTTTAAGTCTCCATTGTTAAACGGCTTAAATCACTTTTATATATGTTAAACAAGCTCCTATAAGCTCTTATAGAAGCCTGATTAAGCTTATAAAGCTTAAACTCTCCATAGTTTAAAGTTTTATAAGTTTTTGTTTGGAAAAATCAAAAATAAGCCATTTGGAAGATAAGCTAAAGTTGGAAGAGCTTATTGGCTTATTCACTGGGTTATTTATAAGCCAGAGCTTGTAGCTGAAACCCCTTGAGGGTTCAAAAAGTCCCTTCAAGAATTATGAGTTAAATCAGTTTTTTTTAAAGTGTTAAAGTCCCTTTTTAAAAATTAAGGGGGTGTTTGGCATAAGCCTTAAAACGGGTCAAAATGGCTTTGGCATGGGTTGGGGTCATTTAGTTAGGTTTAGCTTAAGTTCTTAAGCTTAATAGAAGCTGTTTTAAAAGTTTTTAAGTTTGAAAATTGATTTTTAAAAGTTTTCTAAGTCATTTTTTAAACTGTGGTGTTTTCAAAGAGCTTCAAGTGCTTATTTAAGATAAGCACTTGGATCTTAAGTTTTAGTGTCTTAAAGTGAGTCTTTTGTGATGTTAAAATACAGCTGCTCCCAAACCTCTTTTGTCCTTTTGACTTGGACAGTAAAACACTCAAGACTTTTTTTTTTAAGTCGGCCGTTTTTTCGAAAAAGCAAAGACCCCCTTTTTCACCATCAAAAATCAGCAAGTAAAAATGATTTTTAAAAGTCAAAATTTGGTGCATAAGTCCATAAGCTAGGGTACTCAATCTGTTTTAGCTTATTTTTTGTTTAGAGCTTATTTGACAGCTTTTAAAAAGCTGTCAAATAAGCCCTTGAGTTTAGCCTTAAATCTCCCCTGGTGCAAAGGGGAGACTTTAAGCTCTCATTGCTTAGCTTTTAAGTCCACTTAAGCCCAAACTCTTGGCTTATTTTAAGAACTTATAAGCTCTTGTATAAGCCTTCTAAGTTCCAGCTTTTAAAAAGCTCATTTGTTGGCTTATTTTTAAGCCCAAACTTGGCTTTTGACTGTTTTTGCATTACTTAGCGTGTAGGGATTGCTTATTTTTCTTATTCCTGGCTTATTGAGCCTCTGTCTCGTAAGTATTGTTGCCCCTCATTGTTTTAGTTAAATTAGATAGTTTAGTCGCTTATTTCCTTTTGCTAGCTTATTTGAATGCCCACTTTAGTGTTTTTGCCCGTTAAGCTTTGTTTAGCTTTTCTGTCATCATAAGCTCTTCACAGCTTATTTAGCCTTAAGCTCTTAGCCTTTTAAGCTTATCTAGGTTAGTTTAGACTCCCTTTAACTTATTTTAGTCCAAGTCCTAGCTTAAACGAACCCAATGTCCAAAAAAGTGTTAAAGCCATTAGCTATAATGCATTTTTTTGCATTCTGTCATAACTTTAGCTTATTTTTTAGCTTATTGAAGCTTTTCGTTAAAAAGTTGTAGTGATAAAGTTGTTATGCCCCACGAGTTAACTCCCTCTCTGCCTCTCTCGCTCCGCCTCAGCTCTTCCGTCACGATCTCCAAATCTCTCAAATCAGGGGATAGACAAAGACGCGTCACGCCGGTTTCGCAGAAGACTCATACTATCGACCGAGCTCCACCTCTCGATCCTCACACGATCCACACACTTTACTAACATCCACCACAGCACTCCTAATGCTGCGCCCTTGCGCGTCTCTTTCTCGTTTTCAAGATCTACTGGCGCGCCTTGTGTGTCTCTTTAGGGCCCCCCCCCACTCTGGCTCTTCGGCCTTCTCTAGACATCGATCTCCAGCCTGGCTCTCTAACTAGCCTCTTTCTACGAGTCTCTCACTTAAATTTCTTTTCTCGCAATTTCTATCTTGCATAACTTCTCTCAGCGCCAGCGCTCCCCTTTCTCCATCGTTCGCGCGCGCGAAAGCCTCTCGTCCTTTTCTCGTCACATTTCTTTACTCGGAGTTTTCGCTTCGCTAGCTTTCCTATACTAACTACTTCGCTTCTCTCTAACTTGCCCTCATTCTCGCTGCTGCTTACTGTTTCTCACCTTGCACTGTCCATATATAAATATATCTCTCCAATCACATCTAACATGCTATCTCTCATCAAAAACATAATCTACTGCCTACCTTTTTCGTCGACAAAAATTTTGCTCGTGTTGTCAACTTACGTGTTTGTAGGAAACATTACATCATTCACTAAAATTTCGCGCTCTCCCCCCCCCCCTCCCTAAGCGGTCAATTCGGCGCTCCCACCATCGCGTCACACTTGACTTTTACTCAGATAACGCGCTCCCACCAAGACGCTGCACACGCGCTCCGGTATTCTCGCGCTCATTGACCTCTCGTTTTTGTCCGTCTACTACCCGCAAGATACTCCCTCCCTCCCGTTGCTCCCCGGTCTATCTTTTTTCATTCTTCGTTATTTGTTCCCTAGAGTAGTTTAGAAGTGAAAATTTCTTCGTAGGGTTATTTTTAAAGATTTTAGGTTTTTCCCCCTTTGTTCGGGATTCGTGCTTCCGTTTTTCAGCTTAAATTCGTAATTTTTAGGATTTTCTTAAACGTTTTTGTTTGTTTTGTTTATTTGATTTCTGCACTCTCAAATCATTTTTATCCTTTCAAATCAAAATCTTGATTGTATCGATTCTCCAGTCCAGCCTCGTTGGGGATAAACGACCCGGGAACACTCTATACTACTTCTCGGTTTTATTGATTATGCTTTTAGACTATTCTTACTATATATATTTTATATTTTATTATATTATATATATTTTAAGGTGTAGTTTGGAGAATCAACGGTGTTCACAAATCACAAGAGTCTACAACACATTCTTAATCAAACTGGAGTGAATATGACGGTAACATAGTTTGGTTGGATTTTGTCTTAGTGATTACCCGATGCGAGATTCTTATTCACCCAGGAAAAGCAAAATTTGTTGTAGTTGATGCCTTGGAGCTAGGACAGTGAACGAGAGCCACCATTAGGTTCGAGCCTTAGTCATGACTATAGGTTTGAATCTCCCCAAACAAATTTTGGATGCTCAGACTAAAGCACGAAAACCAGAGAACATCAAGAACGAAGATGTTGGAGGTATGTTGGTTGAAAATTCTAAAGATCCGGAGAAATTTAGAACGAAAAAGTTGGAACCCCGTTATGGATGGACTCTATGCTTCATAATGGGGAGTTGGGTTACCTATGTTATGGCGATTTGGAGGACTGTGTCAGGCACGATTCCGCACGTCAAAATACTTCTATCATTCGGTTCTGAGAAGTGTATTCTAAGACATGAAAAAGCTATATGGGGCCCAATATGAAGGCAAACAACGACTCCTAAGTTAGCAAATTGTGACTTGTTGCCAAGGTTCAATAAAAAAGTCGAACATCAAAGGCCATCAGGATTGTTGGTACAACCTGATATACCTCAATGGAAGTAGGACAATATCACTATGGATTTTGTCATAAAGCTTCCTAAGTCATCACAAGGCTACGACACCATTTGGGTGATTGTTGACCGACTCACTAAGTCCGCAATCTTTGTACCGATGAGAGAGACTGATCCGATGGATAAACTTGCAAGAATGTACCTAAAGGAGGTGGTCACGAGGCATGGAATACCTCTCTTGATTATTTGTGATCGTGACCCTAGGTTCGCATAAAATTTCTGGAGGTCACTTCAGAATGCTTTGGGTACTAGTCTGGATATAAGTACTGCGTACCATCCACAAACAGACGGACAAAGCGAGAGGACTATTCAAACTCTCAAGGATATGTTGCGTGCTTCTGCAATCGACTTTGGAAAGGGTTGGATTAACCATTTGCCATTAGTCGAGTTCTCGTATAACAATAGCTATCACGCTAGCATCAAGGCTGCACCATTTGAAGCACTTTATGGTCGAAAGTGTCGTTCACCCGTTTGTTGGGCTGAGGTTGGAGAAGTTTAACTTACTGGTCCAGAAATAGTGCAAGAAACAACTGAGAAGATCGTTCAAATCAAGTAGAGAATGCAAGCTTGTAGGTTTCCGATTAACACTTCCACTTCATAAATCACAACACGAAACAAGAAACTAGAGAGAGAGAGAGAATCGAAAGGAGAGAGAGATGAGAGAGAGTTGAGAGAGAATAAGAAAAAAGATATTATGAAAATGAAAATTAGATATTTTCTAAAAAAGAAAATATCTATATATATTTAGATATTTTAGAAAATATCTAAATATATATATACCCCTACACATTTAATGTGA
>BQNB010073313.1:0-26962 GCA_026074375.1 Tanacetum coccineum
CCGCTTAATATTTATTTTTTATAAAGAATCACGGTAGCTTACAACTTATTGGGGAGCTAGGGTATGTAAGGAGAACCATCAACTAGGTGTTTTAGTATTTTATTTGTGGTCATAAAGTGACTACAAATTTCAGTCAGAAACAGTAAAATTGGAAGTTAAAGAATAAGGTCATATATGGTATGAAAATAATATGGAAGATTTGTCTAAAGGATTATAAACTTAGTGTAAAGTTTAGAAGTCCATCATATGATTGTTACATTAGCTTGGGCATTAGCCTAACCTAGTGTAACTTGTGTTTTTGTTGTGATTAGATTATGTGCAAGAGTTTGTCAAGTAGCTGAGCATCAGGTGAGTTTCATAGTCCCATTTTTGCTTTGTTTTCTTAGGATGGAAATGATGCAAATGTATTAAAATGTTTTAACTGTTGTGATTATGTGGTTTAATTAACGCATGGACTTTTATGTAGCTATTATATGTTATGTGCTAAATGTTATGCGTTGTTGGAGCGAGGGTAACGCTCCTACCCAATGTTGCGTGCTTTGTATTGGGAGTAACGTTCCTACCCAATGTTATGTGCTTTGGATCGGGGGTAACATTCCTACCTATTATTGTGAGACATGCTTTGTGGCTTATATCGGGGGACACGTTCCGTCCTAGTTATCGTTGTCTTATAAATATGCATGTTAGCCTGTATAATAGTAGATTAACTGTCCTGCCATGTTCTATTTTTATTAATCACAGTAATTGATTTAAAGCTTGAATTATGTGTCGTAAACCTATAACTCTCACCAACCATTGTGTTGACGTTTTAAGCATCATTTTCAGGTGAGCATGTTGAGGGTTTTGAAGCTAAAAGTGGCTAGAGAGACCTTAGGATTGCATATGGCGTTTATCTTCTGATTTTCATTTCGTACTTGTTTTATGGATTCTTCTTGAATGCTGTTTGATTTATTAGGTTTGTGAGACATGTTAAGTATTTGTATTAATGAGACTCTTTTTCATTAATGCAAGATTCTTTTATGTTAAGGTATTGTCATGACACTTTGTGTCCATTTATGTTTAATGCATTTAGTTTCTCTCTATTTTTGACACCATTGTGTTGTGATGATACCCATGACATTACGCCTCGTGTTCCCGCCTTGGAAGGGTGTGTGAGATTGGTATCAGAGCCATAGGTTATAGAGAAGTAGGTGGTTTGACCTAGACTATAACCTAGGAGTCCTTCATATAGCTGCATAATAGGATCTATATGTCTAGTTATCTGCGTGTTTTGTTTTCTTGCTTTTCTTTGAGTTTTATCTCGACATACGGGCTACTCGATATCAGAAGATCCAGAAGAGGAGCCAATTAAGGAGGAGCCTCTCGAGGAACCGAAGGAGGAAGGGTAGTTAGAAGAGTTAGAGAAGGAGGCAGACTCAGATCTCCTGTCGGATGCTCGTAACAGGCCTGGACCCGTAGAATCGGGTGACTTTTGCAAAAGCAAAGTCAAACCCAAGCGAGGCCCAACATAAGTTTATCTCGCCTTTTACCTCGACACGTTGCTATCCATGATTTCTTTCAGATATTACGTCTTTTGGGTACTTTGAGACCTTTGTTTTCTTTTTGTCATTTTCGATTTTATCTTTATATAAATAAATATTTTTTTGATGGAGCATCGTTTTTGTGTTATTTTGGAGTGGTTTAAGATGTGCAATGTGGTATATGTGCATATATATGTGTTATCATTGAGATGTGTAGTCTTGGAAGCAAGTCACGTGTGAAAGAATGCACTTATAATTATGGGTGGCCAACATAATTATAAAGGCATCACACACGTAGACTTGTGACCATGATTGCATTGATAGATGTTTGCTTGTTAGTTGGTAGTGTAAGATGTTATATTATGTGCGGTTGTATTATAAATAGTTTCATAGTTGGTAAGTTTCCCTCTTATCTATCGTTTGCGGATACCTCGGCTACCTGTTATTACAATTATTACGGTTATTGAGTTTGTTCATCTGCTCAATTGTTCGCTCGGATATATAACCCTCATTTTAGCATTCCTTGTTCGTACCATGTCGGTATGGATGAATTAACTTTCCTAGTCGGCGTCTTGATGTATATTGGTTGTTCGGATTTGCTTCTTTGAATATTGGTGCGTTTAATTGGTTTTTTCGTTGCATTAATTATAAATATGAGTATCAAAATTTTCTTTTAAGCACTAATTGTTCTTAACATATTAGTGCGGATCATTATTTAGTTTTCGTAACATGTTATGACATGTTAGTACCGACGCTTTTCAATGGTTGTTCTTTTGATCGTGAGTACGGATGAGTCTTTACGTTCTTCTTTTGGTTCGTAATGTCTTCGTATGAATTTCTCTTGTGCATGTTTGTTTCATTGTTATTCTGACTACATGGTTCCTTGTACTTCCTTTAGCTTTTAAATAATATAATTATGTTAGAGTCTTTATAGTATTTTACAATCCTTTTAGTATTAAGATGTCCTTTGTTTGAGAAATATATTTTATATTAATGTCGAGTTATAAAAATCCTTTTGAAGTATATCTTGATGGTGTTTAGGGAAAACTATTCTTGAAATGATTTTTTGAATACGCTGTTATAAGCGCTTTTATATGACTGTCTCTTTATTTTTATGAAAACTACGGTTACAATGATTTTTATAAAAATAATGTGATATTGGTTGAGTGTCAAAACTATGTTTAAGATAATCTTTACACTTTTATATGTTTGTTTTTAATAAATTTTATTTTATGAAAAGTATGTTTAAAATGATTTATATGGGTAAAATGCGATACACCTTTTATATAACTATCTCTTGATTTTTTTATGAAAACTATGTTTAAAACGAATTTTTTTAAGATTATATTTAACATGATTTTATTTATTTAAAATGATTTTATTTATTTATTTAAAATGACTGTCTTTATTTTTTCGAAATGAATTTTTATAAAAACAATATTTGTTGGTTCGTATGAGTAAAGTCAATTATTGGTATAAGAATTCTATCTTTCGTATTTATCAATCTTGATACGTATCATTATTCGATATGTGTTCCTTTTGTCTTGGTACGCTTTGTTAACTCTTTTGTTTGCGTTTCCTATCGGTGTAGATATTCTATTCCTTCTTTTAAGGATTCTTATGTCATTTGATCCAAATCTATTTGCATATGTGAAGTCCCTTATATGTTTTCTAGCCTTTGATTCGATATTCATTTGCTACCCTATTCGATAAATTCGTAACCCTTAGAATTCGTTGATATACATTTTATTCGACCAGTCACTCTCCGTGGGGAGCACCTGTGTTGTTCAAAAAGAAAGACGGTTCATTTCAAATGTGCATAGACTATCAAGAGTTGCATAAGCTGACCACCAAGAATCTCCCCAGGCTCGACGACTTGTTCGACCAGTTATAAGTTTTGCATTATTTCTCTAAGTTAGATCTTCGGTCGGGTTATCATCAGCTTAGAGTGCATGAGGATGATATTCCAAAGACTGTGTTTAGGATGCGATACAGACACTTTGAGTTTACGGTTATGCCTTTTGGGTTAACCAATGCACCAGCGGTCTTTATGGACTTAATGAACCAGGTTTGCAAACCGTACTTAGATAAGTTTGTCATCATATTCATTGACGACATCTTGATCTACTCAAAGACTAAGGAGGATCGTGAGGTTTATTTGAAGTTGGTGTTGAAGCTGCTGAAGAAGGAGAGGTTGTATGCTAAGTTTTCCAAGTGCGAGTTCTGGTTGCAAGAAGTGCATTTTCTCGGTCACGTGGTTAATCATAACGGTATTCACGTGGACCCAAGTAAGATTGAGGCAGTAAAGAATTGGAAAGCTCCTACGACGTCGTCTGAGATACGATCATTTTTAGGGTTAGCTGGGTACTACCGATGTTTTATCACAAACTTCTATAAGATTGCTAAACTCCTTACTTCATTAACTCAGAAAAACAAGAAGTATGAGTGGGGCGCGGAGTAGGAAGAGGCTTTCCAGACGTTGAAAGATAATTTGTGCAATGATCCAATACTGTCATTGCCTGATGGAATTAAAGATTTTATAGTTTACTGTGACGCGTCGAATCAAGGATTAGGTTGTGTACTCATGCAAAGAGGCAAGGTAATCGCATATGCATCACTATAATTAAAGATCCATGAGAAGAATTATATAACACACGACCTAGAGTTGGGAGCAATAATGTTTGCTCTTAAGACTTGGAGGCATTACTTGTACGGAATGAATAGTGTCATTTATACGGATCATAAGAGTCTTTAACACGTATTCAATCAGAAGGAGTTGAATATGTGTCAAAGGAGGTGGATTAAGTTATTCAGCGACTATGAGTGTGAGATTCGCTATCATCCAGGCAAGGCTAACGTGGTAGCTGATGCCTTAAGTAGGAAAAAGTGAGTGAAACCTAGACGTGTACGAGCAATGGCAATGACCATTCATTCTGGAGTTAAAAGAATGATACTGGCAGCCTAGAGTGAGGCGTTCAAGGAAGAGAACGCGCCAGCAGAAAGGTTACACAGGTTAGACTAGCAGTTGGAATGGAAAGAAGATGAGAGTTTATACTTTATGGATCGTATATGGGTTCCGTAAGTGGGAGGTGTAAGAACCATAATCATGGACGAAACCCATAAGACTAGGTACTATATGCATCTGGGAGCGGATAAGATGTACTATGATCTTCGAGATATGTATTGGTGGCCGGGTATGAAAAGGGATATCGCTACGTATGTTAGCAAATGTTAACTTGTTCGAAAGTGAAAGCTGAGCATCAAAGGCCTTCATGATTATTGCAACAACCTAAGATATCCGAGTAGAAATGGGATAATATCACTATGGACTTTATCACGAAGTTACCTAGGACAAATAGTGGGCATTATACTATATGAGTAATAGTCGATAGATTGACCAAATCAGCTCATTTTCTGGCGATACGTGAGGATTACAATATGGAGAAGTTGGCAAGGTTGTACATTGATGAGATCGTCGCACGGTATGGAGTGCTTGTGTCGATTATCTTGGATCGAGATGGATGGTTTACATCGCGATTCTGAAAAACATTACAGAAATCCTTAGGGATGTGATTGGATATGAGTACGGCTTATCATCATCAGATGGATGGACAAAGTGAGCGTACAATACATACATTGGAGGATATGTTAAGAGCGTGTGTGATCGATTTTGGTGGCAGTTGGGATGTTCACCTACCACTAACTGAATTTTTTTATAATAATAGTTACCGTTCGAGTATTCAATGTGCTCCTTTTGAGGCACTATATGAAAGGAAATGTAGGTCGCCCGTCCTATGGGCTGAAATTGGTGAAAGTAGATTGATTGGACCGGAATTAGTGCAAGAGACGATTGATAAGGTAGTTTTGATCAAGGGGAAGCTCAAAGCGGCAAGAGATCATCAAAAGAGCTATGCTGACAATAGGCACAAGCCCCTAGAGTTTGAGGTTGGAGATCAAGTGTTACTGAGAGCGTCGCCTTAGAAAGGTGTGATGCGTTTTGGAAAGAAAGGTAAGTTGGCACCGAGGTATGTAGGACCATTTGAAATCCTTGAAAGGATTGGCCCTGTAGCTTATAGGTTAAGATTGCCTAAGGAATTGAGTGAGGTGCACGACACATTCCATGTGTCAAATTTGAAAAAAGTGTTTAGCGGATGCTAATTTGCATGTGCCATTAGACGAGATCAAGATCGACAAAACTCTTCATTATGTCGAAGAACCAGTAGAGATTATGGACCGTGAGGTTAAGACTTTAAAACGTAGTAAGATTCCAATTGTTAAAGTGCGTTGGAATTCAAAGCGTGGTCTTGAGTTTACATGGGAGCGTGAGGACCATATGAAAGCTAGGTATCCCCAACTGTTTGTTGATAATACTGGTGAATCTAGTAGTTAAATCTCGGGACAAGATCTCCCTAAGGAGGGGATACTGTGACAATTGTGCCTTGAGCAGGTTAGTCAAACCATTATTATTGACCTAAATATCATTGCGTGCTATAATAAATGATAGTATAATTTTATGTGTGTACGTATTTTTATGTATATGTATACGCATTTATATCTTTAAGTGTTAGTATTTAGTAAAATTATAAGTTTAGTTTAGAAAATATAGAAATTAGAACTTAGTTTTATTAAGTTAGTAAAATAAAATTAAAAATAAAATTTATTTATAGTCATTTAATATAGTTTTAATTTAAAATATTTGAAAGGTAGAAAAAAGGGTTTTTATAAAAAATATCAAAATTAGAGGGTAATATGTAATTAATAATAACTAAAATAAAATAAAAATGAAAAAAGAGAGTTTGTTCGGCCGGTTATTAAGAAAAAAAGAGTTTTATTATAAAACAAATTTGTATTTGAGTAGGATTGTTAAAAAGGTAATTATCTAAAACTCTTTTGTAACACTATAAATACAAATCATTCTTCTCTTTCCCCTTCGTTATTTTTGGTCAACTGAAACCCCAAGCAGGAAAAAAAAGATTTTTTTTATCAAGATTCAAGTTGGTGGTTTGTGTAATCAAATCAAGGTTTTTAGGTAAGTTCTTAAACTCTTTTTGATTAATTTTCTTTTTAAAATTAATGTAACAATAAATTGATGGAATTAGAGTTTTCACATTTTCTGTAAATTATGATGTTAGACTAGTTAGAAGTCATTAGGGATAAATTATAAGAGTTTTGGTGTAATCGCTTAGGTCTAGAATGCGTTAGAAAAGGAATTAGGGTTGGGCAGAATTTTAGGTCATGTTGTTCGATTGATATCTCAATGATGGTTACATGTTTTATTATCAATCTTATGTCCATTGATAATTTCAGAGAGTCTAGTTTTCAAAAAGTCCGGCCACGATCGATTTCGAGGTGGGAAGTTGGTCTAATGATTTTCGTAAGAAAAGTTGTCAAAACTGTAAATTCGGGTCTGATTTCGGGGAGTAAAACCCCTACTTAAAATTCAAATTAGGGTTAGCCAAAATCAAAGGTCATATTTTAGGTGTCTATTAACTCCAGTTCGAAGGGCTAGCGCTAAAACATTTTCTAAGTATTTTTAAGGATGTCAAACTTTTTGGTGTGCGTTCAGGTCCGAATCTGAGTACTTTGTAATGATGAATTTTTATAAAATAGTTCCACTTAATATTATTTTTTTCTAAAACATTACAGTATCTCACAACTCATTGGGGAGCTAGGGGATATAAGGAGAACCATCAATTAGGTGTTTTATTATTTTATTTGGGGTCATAAAGTGACTACAAAATTTAGTTAGAAACGGTGAAATTGGAAGTTAATGGTTAAGGTTATATAGGGTATGAAAATTATATGGGAGATGTATTTAAAGGATTATAAACTTGGTATAAGGTTTAGAAGTCCATCATGTGATTGTTACATTGGTTGGGGAATTTAGCCTAACCGAGTGTAACTTGTGCTTTTGTTGTGTTTATATTGTTTGCAAGATTTTGTCAAGTAGCTGAGCATCAGGTGAGTTTCATAGTCCCATTTTTGCTTTGTTTTCTTAGGATGGAAATGATGCAAATGTATTAAAATGTTTTAACTGTTGTGATTATGTGGTTTAATTAACGCATAGACTTTTATGTAGCTATTATATGTTATGTGCTAAATGTTATGCGTTGTTGGAGCGGGGGTAACGTTCCTACCCAAACATTACTCAAAAAACATAGTCACAAGTGACAACTCATTAAATTCATTTACTTATCTACTCAAAACTATATGTCATCTAACAAAGCAAAATAGTACTTCTAACTTGAAAAATTTTTCAGATCCTTAACATTACCTAATTCTTATTACATTAGTCAAAATGATGATTAAAAATAAACGTGAATATTAACATAATGTATAAAAGAAGAAAGCACTTAAATCAAACTCATTACACACCCCCACAATAATACCAATTTTAGTCAAAGGTTATGTCATGTATAGACCTACCATCTAATGTTAAAAAAAAAAAGCTAATATGTTACACAAATATAATCAGATTTCCAAAACGCACAAAGCAAAGAATATCTCTTTAGAGTGCAACGGACCGTAAAATTTTATTAATAAAAAGTGAAAATAAGAGAAAATATGTGATTAACGTAAATTAAAAGTGCATGATTAGAAGCTTGGTAAAGAAGATAGAAGAACCAATCATGAGCTTGTTACATTGGTTTATGGCAATTTAGCTAACCGAGTGTAACTTGGCTAATGTTTGTGTGTATAGTTGTGTTGCAAGAGGGTTGTGTCACGTAGCTGGAGACATACAAGTGAGTTTGTATTAGTCACGCATTTTTGGCTTTGTTTCTTGTGGATCTCTGCGATGCAGAAATGTACTAAAATGTTTTAGAACTGTTGTGATTATGTGGGTTTAGATTAAAAGCATAGAACTTATTTATGTTAGCTCTCGAGTCTATGTGTGTGATGCTACGAAATGCGTTTGCTCGTTGTTGGGTCGCCCTGAGGGTTAGTCAGCTGTGTAATCCAAACTGTTGTGTAGTTTGTTCGGGTGGAAGACGTTTACCGCCACTGTGTGAGATCGTGCTTAGAGATCAGGGGGTACTCGGTTGTCGTACTCATTTGGTGAGACATTGCTTTGTGGCCATTAGGTGTGGGGACACGTGAGTCCTAGATAGTCAATGTCTTGTATAAAGTATGCAGTTGCCTGTTTAATAGTAGCTTACTGTATGACCTTGTTCTGTTTTTATTAATCACAGTAATTGATTTAAAGCTTGAATTGTGTGTTGTAAACCTATGACTCTCACCAACCGTTGTGTTGACGTTTTAAGCATCATTTTTAGGTGAGCATGTTGAGGGTTTTGAAGCTAAATGTGACTTGAGTAGAAATTAGGATTGATATGGCGTTTATCTTATGATGATCGTTTCGTACTGGTTTATGGATTCTTTTGAATTATTTGATTCTTAGGTTTGGATGACATGTTACAGTCTTTGTATTAATGAGACCCTTTTTATTAATGGAAGACTCTTTTGTGTTAAGGTATTGTCATGACACTTTGTGTCCATTTATGTTTTGTTTTGTGCATGATTTTTCTCTATTGTTGACTCTATTGTGTTGTGATGATACCCATGACGTTACGCCTCGTGTTTTCGCCTTGGCGGGAGTGTGAAGATTGTTGTGTGTGTTCATCAGGTTTATGTATGTATATTTTTTAGGACCACAAGAGTTCAATGTGTGAAATAATGTATCCATACAAAATCACAAAAATGTAATTACGATTCATAAGCTCATGAACTTAAAGCTACAAATATGTATGTATGCAATTTAGGCAATAATGTACCCTTGTAGATGTTTAACCCGTAACATCCAAAATCCGATATTGTATGCGTCCGTTGTTTTATCGTCCGAAGCTAGTAAGCATGACTTACCCGAACGGATATGTTAATCCCAAATAGATCTATTTTTACAAACACACGATTAAATAAACGGAAGTAACAGTTCCTTGATACGGGCATAATGGGTTATCGCTCTTAGGTAATGCGTAACATGTTTAAAACAGTACTGCGTCCAATTTGTAAACAAGTCATGTATGTCACCCCTGAGATGTGTAAAATATGATAAAACATGTAAAGTGGGGGCTATAAACTATCTTAAGTGTGGAATTGATTTCTACGAAAAATCAAACTAGGATTGTCGTCAATATGATCGCGGTCTGCAACTATTTCATTTATAGGTTGATTTAGAATAACGCATGAAAATATAGAACAATGCATTATATTTTATCTTGTTATAATATACCACCTAATTAGTTTTTGACTTAGCTTATAAATCAAAATAATGGATTTCGTTAAAGTTTGCACTTTATATTTTTACAAGACAATATTATATTATTATATTTACTTAATATCATTTATATATATTTATTTTATATAATAGTCTAGTTAATTTATAAAATAATATTTAAAAAGTTTAAAACACGCATAAATATTATATAAGTGATGCTATATTATTTCTTAAGGTTTTTGTAGTTCAAACGGACCCGAAATGTCCGAACATACTGTTTTACTATTCATGTCAGGAACTTACATTTGTAAAAAGTGTGCAGAAAATTTCATGTCATTGTCCGAAAAATGGTCCAAGTTTGATTAAGAATAACTCATCCGTTTTACACTTCTAGGCTTCAAAACTTACTTTACCGAAAAATCATTCTGAGCAAGTTTCTAGTTTTGTACTTAAGCCAATTCGGACCCGAAAATGGTTAAAAATACGAATTATAAATCTGTCAGGTTTTGCCGAAAACTATTTTTGTCGGTATTGTTTCGAATCTAGTTTTGACCATAACTTCTTCGTTTTAAGTCCCTTTTTCGCGTTCTTTATATGCACGAAATCATATTGAAGCGTACTAACAGAACTTTTAAGGTTTTCTCGTTAGAAAATCTATAACTTACTGTTTAGAACCCGATGTCCTAAGGGCTGTTTAACACACTTTAAAACTATAATTTTAACCTCATTTTTACAAAACAACAACATCTAATCTAACCACTTCAACCTCCTTCACAATCAACACATCCAAACTAACCTAATCTCATCCAACACTTCACATTATAATGAAATAACTTATAAAATCAAATAAGCTAGTTTATGAATAACAAACTTGATAATATGCCTAATAATCATGTAAGTAATCGTTATTCTTGATTTCTTTGCAAATGTTTATAAAAGTCTACTAGTTGATGATATAACTTAATAATCAAGATGTTTATGTATATATAAATACATTATGTAAGTATAGAAATATGTAAGAACATAATCAATATGTATGAAAATCAAAAGAGTAAATGTAGAATGCTTACAAAACTTATGATCAAAAGAAACCCTAGTCTTTGGTTTTAACCTAAAAAACTTATCAAAATCCCAATCTTGATTTATGAAATCCTAACTTAATTCTTGAAAAACCCTTGCTTAAAATAGAAACCCTAACATGGAAATCAACTTAAAACACCTTAGATAATACCTTGATTACACTTGTATACTTGTAATATCAAGAAAATGGAAACTATGAAAATTTTATGGCTTATTTTGTGAGCCATGAGCTCTTGGAGAGAGAAAGAGGGATCCTTTGATTTTTTTTTTGAGTGATAAGTGATGAGAAAGACTTGTAGCAAGGTTCCTTTTATAGTGAAAATATCTAAGAAATCAATTAACATCCATTCCATGATAATTAGGGAGGGGGAGTGGTCTTGTAAGTAATTGGCATGAGGGGGGGGGGGTAGGGAGTGGTCTTGTGTAAGTTGTAGCTAGAACTTGTAAGTAAACCTTGAAAAAGCTCAAAACTAGCACATGGTATAATATCTAAGTAAAACTTGGTATTTGATTTGTGTTTATGTATGCATAACCGGCCATGGTGTGTTCGTGTGTAAGAAATATATAATTTTTGGGTATTGGGTATAACTTTGGGTATTTGGTTAAGTGTAGAAAGGTGGTATAGTTTACATGCATGCATGAAACTAAATATTGCGAAACGTAAACGTTTTACGTAACGTATAAAAATAAAATACAAAAAGTTAGAAATTATCTTCATAATAATTATATAACACTTGCTTGACGTAAACTTTTATTTGTTTAATGTCGGTTTACGTTAATTGTTGACTTTTGGTTTACGCGATTTAGCTTAACGGTTGAAATTAAAAGTAAATGCGTAAAAACTCAAAATAAATAAATTTAAGTTTATGGACGTAGACCTGAAATTGTGGGTTGTCACAGTCTTCCTCCGTTAAAAGAGCTTTGTCCACAAAGCTCAAGTCGGGGTATTTGACGAAGGTGCGGGGTTTGCGAACAAGTGCGGATACTTCTTCTGAAATTGATCCTCTCGTTCCCATGTAAACTTTGGGTCTCTCCTAGAGTTCCATCGAACCTTGATGATAGGAATACGAATTTGCTTCAACCGCTTGACCTCTCGGTCCATAGTTTTCATTGGTTCTTCTACGAAGTGTAACTTGTTAACAATGCGGATCTCATCCAACGGTATTACGAGCGATTCGTCGGACAAGCACTTCTTCAAATTAGACACGTGAAACGTGCTATGAACCCTGCTTAATTGTTGAGGAAGTTTGAGTCTATAAGCAACGGTTTCTACTTTTGCTAACAACTTGAAAGGTCCAATATACCTCGGGTTTAACTTCCCTAGTTTTCCAAAACGGATAACCCCTTTCCAAGGTGAAACCTTCAACATAACCTTGTCTCCCACTTGAAATTCTAAAGGCTTACGCCTCACATCAGCGTAACTCTTCTGAGATCACGCGCGGCTTAAATTTTGCTTTTAATTTGCACGATCTTCTCGGTAGTTTCATGGACGATTTCTGGGCCAGTGAGCTGAACATCTCCAACCTCGGCCCAGTAAACAGGTGATTGACACTTGCGACCATAGAGTGCTTCAAATGGTGCAGCCTTGATACTAGTATGAAAACTGTTGTTGTATGAGAACTCTACTAGGGGTAAATTTTTATGCCAACCATTTCCAAAATCTATTACGTAGGCGCGCAACATATCTTCAAGAGTTTAAATGGTTCTTTCGCTTTGACCATTGGTCTGCGGATGGTAAGCAGTACTCATGTCTAAACAAGACAACAAAACCTTCTAGAGCGACTGCCAAAAATGCGGTGTAAATATGCTATCACGGTCAGATATGATAGAGACCGGCACTCCATGCCTTGAGACCACTTCTTTCAAGTAAAGTCTCATCAATCTCTCCATCGTATAGATTTCTTTCATTGGCAAAGAGTAAGCAGACTTGGTAAGACGATCAACAATTACCCAAATGGTATCGTAATAACTTGACGTCTTAGGTAGCTTCGTGATAAAATCCATAGTGATTTTTTTATATGAACAGTGCCCCCAACAGTCACATTTCCCCTTTAAATACCAAAATTTTCCTCCATTTTCCCATAAAACACTAAATATTTCACTTAAATTTCTCTTATTCAAACCTCTCAAAATGTTGCATATTACTACAATCATCTCGATCGCGAGTGTAATAGCAATTGCCATCTACATGGCCGACGTTCCATACGAAGAAGATTATGAGCTTCTTGCTGTAATTCTGGCGCTACTCGCACCGCTCATTGTCCTAGCAATTGGCGTAGATCTACTTTGAGAGTGATAGATATTATTGCTAGAGAAGGTTTGTAAGAAAACTTTTATTATCTTTTTGTTCTTATGTAATCTTATTCCTAAGGTAATAAACGAATGTTGTAACAACAAATCTATTTGTTCTTTTTATTTACGTCTCTCGATATTTTTCTTTACCACGCTTGGTAACTCATTTGGATTCCCCTTCTAAATTGCGTTATCTTGAGCTTTCAAGATTAGTGACATCGGTTTAATATTTATTGTTACGACTAAAGTTTGACCCCTAGTAGACTTATCCGTTCCTTTCGGCTTAAAGCGTCAGTTATAACATTTTCCTTTCCAGGTTGATAACGAATTTATACTTATGGTGGCGTCACAACTTCTAAGCTCTATGGTATTACATAGACGTTTGAATGGGCGATTTAGTGGATTCCTTAATGGCGACTAAACTTGTTGGTGGATCATCCTAGGGTGATTTGTGGTGCGTCTCGACTTTTTGACATAGGATTTGGTGTAAGATGATGTCAATTCTATGTAGCAAGGTGGTGTAAAGGTTTACTTAGCTACTACGATTACTAATTCAGTTTCCCATGACAAACATGTTTTATGGATACGCACACAAAATTTTGCTTTTCGGGAATATAAGTAGAATATTACTTTTGTCAAAAGTTTTAAAGTGACTACTCCTAGCATGGCATGGTTCTTCCTGAATTAGACATAGGTGATCAGGGTATGTATAATTGAAGACTAACGATGAAGTGCTCAATTTCGTCAAACTAATGTTATGCATACAGTAGTATCAAAATAGTTTGATAGTGTGATAAATCAATTCACGAAATGGAAACAAGGTAGTTTATAGGATAACAACAAAATGGTTTGCGAGATAACTGTAAGGTGGTTTATAAGACAATAGATAAGTAGCTCGTGGGGTGATAGTAAAATCATTTATGTGATGAAAACAATATAGTTCCATAAAGTAAAAACAAAATAATTTGTAAGATGGTAGTAACGTGATTTTTAAGATGATAGCAAAATGTTATATACGATATCAAGAAGATAATTCATAATATGGTGGAAATAAAATTATAAAATGATAGTAACTTTGTTTATAAGATAATGGCGAAATAGTTTTTAGTTTACAAAACAATAGTCGAGTAGTTTATAAGTGTTGGTAAGTTGGTTAATATGGAAATAGTGAATCTGTTTATAGATGGTAGCAAAGTAGTTTATGAGATGGAAGCAACTTATTTCGTAAAATGATAGCGAGTTATTTTATGTGTGATGGTATATTTGTTTATGAAGTACTAGTGAAATAGTTTATAAGTGTTAGCAAAAGTTTCATAAGGTGATGGTAAAATATTTTTTCATGGTAATAATAAAATAGGTTATTAGGTAATAGCAAAATAGTTTATGTGATGGTAAGAACATAGTTTATAAGGTGGTATTTTACTAGATAATAGTAAAATAGTTTATTATAATAGTAAAATAGTTTTTAAAGCGATTGTGGAATAGTTTATAAGATGTTAGTTCATTTGACGATAGTAAGATAATGATTAGTATAATAGTTTATCATGTGATAGTGAAATGGTTCATAATGTAGTTGTAAAAATGTTTGAAGGATTATAATAGTTTAGGGAGTAGCTTGCATAAATAAATAGAGAGTTAAAGTAAAATTGACAAGGTTTTTACGACAACCTAAGTTTGATAGATAATTTAAATCATCCACGCGTAAAATGAAATTCAAAAGAAAGTACAACACAAATTCCTATAGAAAATAGAATCTAAGAAAGTTCCTGCTTAGGTTTCACTAGGTAATATGGAAAGGTCTCTCCGTAAACATTAACATTATTTTCCATGACACTAGAGTCTCCATAAGTTTTTTGCTTTCCATTGCTTGTTCACTTGGTTTTGGTTCTTCCTTTCTAGACAACTATTCTTGTAATGTCCTAGCCTTCCACACTCATAACAGATATCTTTAGCTTTCTGTTTTGCCACTAAGGGCCTCTGCTTCACTCTTAGGACTGGGGTTCTACAATCTCTAGTTTGATGACCAACCCGTTTGCAATTTCCATACTTTGCTGTACACGGGCCGGTGTGGTGAAACTTGCACTTGTTACACAATGGTAGATTTCCAGCATATCCTTTCTTGTTTCTTGGCTCGGTAATGTGTACTTTAATCACCTTATGCTCTTTGCTTCGTTGTTGGCCAGAGATTCCACCGTGGTCACCTTCCTACTTCCTCTTGTTCCTAGCATTCTCTGTTACCTTGTCTTTCTACCGTTCGATCTGGCTCATTAACTCGCGAGCCATGCGGGTCTTTGTCTCATAAATAGTAATAGTCTCAATAGCATTAGCAACTCGATGTGCTACAATCTGGTCAATTTCCGCAAAACTCATCCCTTGATTCGTAGTTGACATTGTTTCCTTAAGATCACAAGGAAAAAATATATAATGAGATTTTAACCAAGGTAAAATCACGATACACCATGAGCACAATGTATATGTAAAGTGAGACTACGATGCGTAGATGTATAAGATAAAAACAACCATGGCATAAATAAATCAACGTCATAAAATAGCATAATCATAACCAACAACATAGGTTAATACTTAATACATCGTTTTATATGAATAAAAGAGTACAAGTTTTTCATTAACACTACCAACTGAGTACTACTCAAGTTTAGTAGGATACAATCCAAAAGAAGCTACAAATGACGCTAATATATCTGGCTATGTACCAAGGTGCCTCTTAAGATCCCAGAAGCTAGCCTCTATGTCCTGCGCTCGACTCTGTAGCTCGGCCATCTCAAGCCTGTCGGTCATCTGAAACTCCGGTAACTTCCTGACTTCTTGTTCAGCATACTCTACTCGAAGCTATGACTGTGTTAACCTGCCTATCGTAATCCTAACTGACTCTCGAGTAACCACATCATGCTGCTCCAATGATCCCACTCTAGCACGAGGGGTCATCGTCTCCTGCATTACAAATGCCAAACTAGCACGCAGGGTCTCTATGTCATCCCTAACTGACTCAATATGCTCTAGTGGTGTTGGTACTGCTGTTGGTAGTGGTGATGGAGGATGGTAAAAGTGATGGTGATGGTGAAGATGATGATGGAAAAAGTGATGGCGGTGATGATAATGATGGTATCTCTGATGGAAGTGGTGGATGACAGGTGGATGGTGATGCAGTTCTCCATCGATCCATGGCTGCTCTGTAGCCTAGTGGCATCGAGATCTCTTTTCCCGGTCGACAGGCAATAGGCAAGGCTAGTAGGTAGGGGTCGGGTTTGTAGTGGATGAACAACTGATGTCGAAGTAGTATGGGTGTGGAGTGACTTAGCAGTCTCACTCAAATTCTCGTCTGATGAGTCGTCACCAGAATCCAGTGGGTAGCCATACAAAGCCAGTGTGCAATCTGGTGATGGTGGTGCGGGTCTAACAGGTAAGGTAGTAATTTCATTGTTAGAATCGGATATGGTAACAAACGAAGTAAATACTCTGGCAAGTAATGAAGTAGCAGGAAAAGGTATGAGACGAGGTGTGGTCATAGTGCTGTGACAATCCAGGTTTTTATATAAGTATAGTATATAAGACAAGTGTAGAAATATATGCAAGATAGGGTAAGCACGTATATAAGTCATGTAAGCAAATAGTGTAAGCAAGTAGTGTATACACATGAAAAGTTTTATGTGATGCAATGTTTGTGAAAACGGTTATTGTCCAGGTAAAAATATATGACCTGGTTCTCTATAACATTGGCTATAGATAATAATCTGTAACACCCCTAAAATATGTCGCAGCAGAATAGTAACCGGGGGCATTACTTCATAATACAATAGCTCAAGATTTAAGAGAACGACCTCTAAATGATTCGTTTGAAAAGTACCCTTGTTGATTTGATTGAAATAAATAAATTATAACATTTGTCCCAATATTTTGCATCAAAATGAAAGACCTAAAATAGTACAACGAGGAATGATAGTTTGCATGTATATAGAAATCCATAAATGTATTCTTTAAAATTTTAGACTCCAATGCACATCAAGTACGTCAAGCAGCTTATTCACCTGAGAAATACATGCTTAAAAGCGTCAACATAAAGTTGGCGAGTTCATAGGTTTATGTATGTATAAATGTAGGACCACAAGAGTTCAATGTGTGAAATAATGTATCCCATACAAAATCACAAAATGTAATTACGATTGCACAAAGCTCATGACACTAAAGCTACAACTATGTATGTATGCATATTTATGCAATAATGTACCCGTGTAGATGTTCAACTTGTAACATCCAAAATCTGATATGGTATACATCCGTTAGTTCGTTCGTTCGAAGCCAGTAAGCATGACTTACCCGAACAGGGATGTTAATCCCAAATAGATATATTTATAACACACATGCTTACTCCAAGTAATTAACAGTTCATGATACTAGGCATAATAGGTTATCGCTACTTAGGCAACTCGTAACATGTTTAAAAGAGTACTTGCGTCCAAATGTAAAACAAGGCATGTATCTCACCCCGAGATTTATAAAGTATTGATAAACAAGTAAAGTTGGGCTATAAACTCACCTTAAGTGATGGAATTGATTTCTAGAAAAATCAACTAGGATTGACGTCGATAAGGATTGGTATGCAACTTATTTAATTCTAGGTCGATTTAGAATAACGCATGAAAATATAAAACAATGCACTATATTTTATCTTGTTATATCATCACCTAATAGTTTTAGACTTAGCTTATAAATCAAAATAATGATTTCGTTAAGTTTACCACTTTTAATATTTTTACAATGACAATATATATATAGTCTAGTTAATTTATAAAATAATATTTATAAAGTTTAAAACGCGTATAAATATTATAATGCATGATGTACATCATATCAATGCAAGATGTCATTTTTGTAAATATCTATTACTTATTTTAGAAAAAATAAATAAATAAAGGGCAAATCAGTCATTTTGATAATGCACACTTTAATTTATTCAAAACCCAATTATAATTCCAGATATGTATCACAAATCTAAATCATTTACAGTTTTTCTCTCTTTCTTCCTCACCACAAACCCTAGCCGCACCATCCTTAATCACCACCATTACATGTTGCAAATCCAACCAGCCAACAATGAACCATCTGATCTTGTCGCAAAGTGTTAAAAGAAGTTGATACACAAATCAATATTAGTAATAACTCGACGTGAGTGCCACAATGAGATTTACCCACGAGATATAGGTTCACATGTTACTGACGTTCGAACCGCCAAGCTATCACAAGATACGAGGTAATTGTTTTTGTTGACTTTTTATTGTTGTCTTAAATTTAGTATTCGATTAAATTTAGATAGTTTTAGAATCTGTGATGTGATGGTTAATCACCATGGCATTTTTCTTTTGGCTATTGAAATTAAAAAAGGCATTGTATGGTCACGTGGGAGATTTTTTATAAGAAATTCATGGTGATGTCTTGCGATAAGAGGATATTACAACTGTGAAACTCAAAAAGTTATACAAATCAGTTTGTGTCTTACATTTTTTTCTTAATTTTTTTTGTTAAAATTCGATTTTTGTTTAGTGAAAGTCGTATGTGATCAAATCTTTGATTTCTTTCTATGATAATGAAATCTCCATGCATATAAAGTGTGTGTGACTTTGATTCTTATTTTATAGAAGTGTAGCCTCCTTTAAGAAGAAAATCATACATGTAAACCAAATTAAAAACTGTCTAAAACTTGTAGACCAAGATATCGAGTCTCAAAGGAGCTCAACACACAAATTGATGTGATTATATCGTTTGAATTTATTGATGGCTTTATTTAGCTTTTAGGTTGTTTTTTCTTAAGATTTCAACACGTAGAAGTTCAGGATAGTAATATGAACTATCAATTTGTAAAGGGTATTTTATGTTGTAATATTATAGCTTGAAGTTTAATATATTTTGAAGTTTAAAGGTTTTGTTAATGAAGGTAGTTAGTCGTGGTTAACATGATATTCGAGTTAAACACTTTCTGCTTAATTTTGCTAGAATCCGCCTTGAATGAACATATTTAAACTTGTCTTGTTAACACATGGTTAATAATTTTGCTCAAATGGATGTTTATTTTGGTACATTATTTTCTTTTGTTACTTTTGTTAGATGTAAACACCGGGGATCAGCGTGCACATATGTTTTCACATTTTATGATGTTTAAACTCAATGGAGTGCATATATGTTTTACGTGCCTAGAGTTTGAATTTTGTGTTGTTTTTCTCAGCTCATGTTAGATAGACAACATATTATATTTTTATTATTACGTTGATCATGCTCATGTTACTTTGTCTTGTTGATTTAATTGTCATCGTATATGTTTAAAAAAATTGTTTAGTACTTTATGTGTATTTTAATTGATATTTGTTTTGGTTGATTAAAATGTAACTAGTTCTTTTTTTTGTTTTATATATTTGTTTTAGTCGGGATGACTCAATCATAGGAAAGACGGCGCGTGATGAAGATGATCTACGAATACATTTGTTTTTAGAAGGCGTGCATATATGTTTTCGAAGCCGTGCATATATGTTCTCGAAGTCGTGCATATATATTCTTGAAGCGTGCACGCATATTTTTTAATCTCTTGCACATCCATATTGTAATTGAATTATATTTCATTTGATATCAAAATTCGTGTATTGTATTTAGGTTTTTGCTTTGTTATAAATTTAGAGTTTACATGTATATGTTTATGTTATAAATTTCAATGATTAAAAAATGTACACTAGAAACATATGTGTAATTACCATTTTAAGCAAACCAAGTTTGATATCTAAACAATTATACACATGAAACATATGTAAAATTACAATGTTAAGAAAAAACATACATGCACCTTAATTTCTGAAAAACATGTATACTTAAAAAAGTATAAATTTAAAAAAATTATTCCATAAAATTAAGGAAATAAAAAAAAAATTTAATAAAAAAATTCAAAAAGAAAAATTAAAGTGTGTTTTGACTATTATACCCTTTTGAATTAAGAAAAACATTTAATAATATACTAAATTTCTATTGGTCCTTAGTGGATCTGTAGGTTTGTACAAAAAAAGTTGTTTTTATTGAATGGTCCCCTTATATATTATATATATATATTTTATATATTGCTGTTAATTTATAACTATATATTTATAAAGTTTTAAAAGCGTATAAATATTATTAAGTGCATGCAATTTTATTTTTAAGGTTTTTATAGGTCCAAGCGGGACGTAAACAGTCCGAATATCCAAGTTTACTATTCTTGCCAGGAACATACGTTTTCAAATAGTGTGCAGAAATTTTCATGTCATTGTCCGAAAAATAGTCCAAGTTTGATTAAGAATAACTCATCCGGTTTACACTTTTGGGCTTCAAAACTCGTGATACTTTACCAAAAAATCATTCTGAGCAAGTTTTTAGTTTTATACTTAAGCCGGTTCGGACATGAAAAATGATTAAAAATACGAATTATAAATCTGCCAGATTTTGCCGAAAACTATTTTTGTCGGTATTGTTTCAAATCTAGTTTTGACTAAAACTTCTTCGTTTTAAGTCCGTTTTTCGCGCTCTTTATATGCACGGAATCGTATTGAGATGTACTAGCATATTTTTAAGATTTTAACTCGTCAAAAATCCGTAACTTACTGTTTAAAACCCGCTGTCCTAAGGGGCGTTTTACATAATTTAAAACTATAATTTTAACCTTATTTTTACAAACAATTCTCTAAACCACTTCAACCTCCTTCACAATTAACACATCCAAACTACCTAATCTCATCCAACACTTTACAATATAAAGAAATAACTTATAAAATCAAATAAGCTAGTTTATGAATAACAAACTTGATAATATGCCTAATAATCATGTAAGTAATTGTTGTTCTTGATTTCTTTGCAAATGTTTATAAAAGTCTACTAGTTGGCGATATAACTTAATAATAAAGATGTTCATGTATATAAATACATTATGTAAGTATAGAAATATGTAAAAACATAATCAATATGTATGCAAATCAAAAGAGTAAATTTAGAATGCTTAAAAAGCTTATGATAAAAAAAACCTAGTTTTTGATTTTAACCCAAAAACCTTATCAAAATCCCAATTTTAATTTATGAAACCCTAACTTAATTCTTGAAAAACCCTTGCTTAAAATAGAAACATTAACTTGGAAGTCAACTTAGAACACCTTAGATAATACCCTTGATCACACTTGTATACATGTAATATCAAAAAAATGGAAACTATGAAAATTTTATGGCTTATTTTGTGATCTGTGAGCTCTTATAGAGAGAAAGAGGGATCCTTTAATTTTTTTTGTAAGTGATAAGTGATGAGAAAGACTTGTAGCAAGGTTCCTTTTATAGTGAAAATATCTAGGGAACCAATTAACATTAAATCCATGATAATTAGGGAAGGGAAGTGGTCTTGTAAGTGATTGGCATATGGGGAGTGGTCTTGTGTAAGTGGTAGCTAGAACTTGTAAGTAAACCTTGAAAAAGCTCAAAAGTAGCACATGGTATAATATCTAAGTAAAAATTGGTATTTGATTTGTGTTTATGTATGCATAACCAGCCATGGGTGTTTGTGTGTAAGAAATATATAACTTTTTAGTATTGGATATAATTGTGGGTATTTGGTTAAGTGTAGAAATGTGGTATATACATGCATGCATGAACATAAATATTGTGAAACGTAAACGTTTTACGTAACGTATAAAAATAAAATACGAAAAATTATAAATTATCTTTGTAATACTTATATAACACTTGTTTGACGTAAACTTTTATTTGTTTAATGTCGTTTTACGTTAATTGTTGACTTTTGGTTTACGGGATTTAGCTTAACGATTGAAATTATAAGTAAATGCGTAAAAGCTCAAAATAAATAAATTTGATTTTATGGACGTAAAATGGCCTGAAATTGTGGGCTGTCACACTTACAGTCTTGGTATTTAATACACTTGTGTTTGATTGACATACAGTCAAATTCTTTGTTTCACGCTTATTAGAATCTATTCTAACGCTACTTGACACCTTCCGAACATGTGCAGATGAGCTCTTATCATTAGTGTTCTTCAAGACTCTATTCTTTGATTTAGTGTCCTTAGACTTTGGTCTTCTAACACTATTAGAACTGTCTACTTCTGTGAAACTAGAAACATCCATGTTAGTTTTAGAAACTTGCGTGTGTGACTCTTGTGTTGGAATTTTATACATTCCTCATTCAATAACATTTGCATTCTTTTTTTGATTTTGCTCGTTTTTTGTTGTGGAATGTGAAGTGACTAGTTTTGAACTATCTGTTTTGTCCTCTGGATTTGAAACTTTCTTAATTTAAGCTGCTATGTTGTTAGGCAATGGTGTTACACACATAAGTTTTCCTGAGGTGACAGATTCATCAAACTTAGTGTTCACACCCTTCCTTTTTTTCAAAGGTTTTGAGTTAATCCTTAAGCTCAGAAATTATCATCAAAAGGTCTTGATTCTCAGAACGCACATCACAATAAGCATATGTCTTTTAATTGATACTTTCAATTAACTCATTAACCTCTTGTTGATGTTGAGCCCATGTTGCTTTTATTGAATTAAAAAGCTTTTGATATTCAAGTTTGATATTTTCTCTTTCTTGAACAACAGAATCAACTTGACTTTTTAGCAATACGTTCTCATCATTCAACTTTGACAACCTTGACTTCCAAGAGACGTCACAAGCTATTTTCTCTTTTTTATATTGTAGTTTAAGTTCAAAATTAATACTTTTTTAAGCTTGTGATCGCTTAAAATCATTTTTGAGAATTTTGATTCTTTTGAGTAAATTAGCTTGGATATCTTTTGAGTCGCTTGAATTTTTCTCCACTTCATTTTTTAACAACTCATTTTTCTGTTCTTCAACAGAAATCAACATACAATCTCGGATTTCTCTAGTCAATGATACTTTTAAAAGTCGATCAATTTCATTTTGAAAAATATTGTCTTTTGGTGATTATTCCTCGATTTTATGTTCCATTAATTCAAAAATATTTAACATTTCCTGTACTTCTTCAATAAGTTCGTGTTGAAGTTGTTTCAAAGTCTTTGTCAAAGATTTTGACATCGGAATTGCATCAGTTTTATATAACTCTCTTAAATAATTTTGACTGTCAGACATCCATCTCCTTTTTGTATCTTCTAAAAGAGTGACATAAATTCTATCCCGTAATGCCATAATTGCTAAATCCATTTTTTCAAACATTCTTAACAATTTACTCTTTTTTGGCATTTTTGGAATTTGTAAATCCGACATCGCTTTATTTGACTCAGAACATACATTAGAAGTATAAGGAATTGAAAAATATGTTTGTTCAACATAAGGTTCTTTTTGAGAAACAAATGTTTCATAAAGAGCATTTAATTTTCTATAATCCAGTTGAATCATTTTGTTTCTCATTTTCAATCGACTTTCTTTCACGTTCTCTAAAGTTTCCTCAGAATTAGGTGAATCAATTTTTTAAGTTAGTACTTTGAAGCATTTCACCATGATCCTTTTTGTTGTGCTGCAATGGCTTTCTTGAGACGTTCGGGATTTTGATAACCCAACCTAGCTTTTAGAAAAGGATCATAAACTTTATTAGGTGTCTTTTCAAGCATGTGAATGGTTTGAATTGATTGACCTATTTTATAAATAATTCGATCATGAGAACTCAGTTTTTCCTGAAGATCAACAATATCTTCAAGATATCGATTTTTTCGTTCTTTAAAAGCATTTTTAGCCAACTGAGTTTCATGTTCAACTATTATCTTTTCATTTTTAATTTTGAAAAAATCACTTTCAAATTTATCTTTTTCTTTCAAAATTCGTTCAATGGTGTCTTTAATGGCACGTATTTCACGTTCCAAATCATAACATGTTTCCTTATATTTTGAACATTGCAACATTTTTTACTCAAATGTTTTTACCCATTCCTTACACGTCTTAAGCTCTTTTTATAGCAACTCTTTTTGCTTTTTAAGCTCATTATTAAATCATTTTTTATTTTCAGCTTCTCTTTGAACATTGTATGCCAGGATTTTATCTTAATGATATTGGTCATGAGCATTTGAATCATGTTAATTCGATCCACCTTTATTTTCCGCATAAGAATCATCAAATATGATATTAGAATCAATCTGATCATCATCAAATGTGTTAATAACAGTTTTATGTTTCCCATGATTCTTGTGTTCCTGATCTCTGTTGACTATTATTTTGTGTGAAGCATTTACCTCATTAACAGCCTATGCATCTTTTGATGGCTCAGTCACAACATTGTCCTCAGCTGATTGAATTTGTTCCATCAAGATAACTACAGCAGTTAGCTCTTCTAATGTTTCATCTCCATAAGAATTATCGAGCATGGAATCATCTTCTTCATCCTTGAGGTTGCTCCCCGCTTCATCTTTCATGGCTAACAACATTTGTTCTCTGAAATACTTTTTATCATGAACTCTTCATTTCTGACAATCACGAGCATAGTATCCTTTTTCATTGCAGTTATAACGCTAAACATTTGCCTTTCTCGGATTTGAATCAGTTCGTAGAACACGCTAAACAAACTGATTACTTTCATCATTCTGAGTTAACCCATTTCCTACATTAAAAGCTTGACTCTTGTTTTGTCTCCTTGCATTCCTGTTACCATTTCCATCGTATCCTGCATTCTTTGTTTGTATGTTAACTCTGCCATCCTAAATCACATCTTGATTTCTTGTATTTGATGAAGTACGAAGACGATTATTGGTGGGTGTAGAGAACTTCTGGGTGATTGCTCGAGCTAATAACATCATTGCAATTGTAAGCTTGTCTTCTTGAGAATCCCCTTGTAACTCCTCTTGATAATCTTCTTCCTAATCAACAACTAATGAAGGATGTGTGACATGGTATGGTTGTGGTGAATGGGAATAAGAAGGACTTGCATGATATTATGACGAGGAAGCATTTGAATGAGCAATTAAGGCTAATGGGTCATGATTCCTTGCAACTCTCTTTTCTTTGAATGCTTGAACATGTGGTTTGAATTGCACAAAGGAATCATACAAGTGATCATATGAAACTGTATCTCCTGTTTGGTTGTGACGAATCATGGTAACATATTTGCTCCACTCGGGTTGCATGTAATTAAGAAACTTAGTGTTGATTGACATTTGAATAGGACGAACATTATTACGGTCCATAATATTCACAAGCATTTTCAATCTTTCATACACGGATTCTAACGATTATCCTTCCTTTGCTGCAAATTTGTCAAACTCATCCATGAGCCGTAAGTGTCTTACGTGATTAGTAACGTTAAAACCATACATCAACCTTTTAATTCGTTCCCACATTTCCTGAGCAGATTTACAAGCATCCACTGAATTGTAGATATCATTATTTATTGCTTGAAAAAAATAATTCGTGACTCTCACATCAGCAATGTATTGCTTCTTGTTTATCTCAGTCATTTTAGACAGTGGTTCAGTTATCTTCTTTGTACTATTACCTGGATCAAGAATCATTGGCTTCACATAAGGTCCTTTTTTAATTGAACGCCACATCTGCTCCCCCTCTTCGAGCTTATTATCCAGAAACCTTCTGAACCTACTCTCCCATGAAATATAATTCCCTTTCTCAAGCATTGGATGTCTTTCAGTAGCTTCAGTCAGCTAGAGTTTGTTGATTTGAAGCAGACATGTTGTATCAAATGACTACAATGCAAACTTGGATTGTTTTGGATATAAAGTCTTGTAATCGTGAAATCAACGAGCAATAACAACTTGGTTTTGTATTACAATAATATAAATGATATAACCTTGAAGATACGAAACCTTGATTTGTTTGCAAAGACTAAGTAACAAGAATCGTTTATACAAAAGCTTAATTTTTGAAAATTGGAAGATACGAAACCTCTAAAACTGTGTTACGAAACCCAAAGTCTGTGTTACGAAACCCAACGCTTATGTTACAAAACCTCTAAAACAGTGTTACGAAACCTTCCAATATGAAAACTGAATTACAAAACCTCAATGGTATGAAACTGTTTCAAAACTGTAATACAAAACTGTCGGTAACCCAAGAATCACTTCACTTCATTAGGATTAACTAGAAAATAAGCTAGGAGGTGAGAAGATTTGTAGAGAGAGAAAGTAGTGAGAGAAAGTGGATGATTTACTTGCAAATGGAATTCTTACAAATGAACCAACACCCTCTCCTTCCTTGGAGAGGGGTATTTATAGTGAAGACTAAAAGGCTTGCATGCCTTTAGTAATTCTACGGGCCGGGCTCGGGTTTACTTGGGCTTTCGCCCGATACACGTGACCGATTAGATTACAAATAAGAGCCCATTTACCCGTCTAGCCTATTACAACGTATATTAATTTATTGACCGAGACCTACTATAATTATGAACGAACTTCCATTGTTCGACTCAATATTTTGAGGCTAACAATCTCCCCCGAAGTGAGTTCATTGTGACACTCCTTCGTGAGATCAATGAGATTGCTTTTGTCGTTAAGCTCTTGTGATCTTTGTCTCTGTCTACGTTGTAGGCTTGTTCCTTCATGCTTTGTGATCTTTGATCTTGAGCCTTTGTCATTGTCTTTCGACTTCGTCTTTATGTCCGAGATCTTTAAATCTTTTCCTTGCTTGTCTTGATCATCTTTGCCACCTTGCGATCTTGTGTCTTGACCAACATGCTCATACTTTGCATCATCTTGAAAGCTTGCTAATAATCTCCCTTGATAGACTTGATATCTTTGAAGGAAGATCTTGTATATCAGAGTTTGTGCGGAAGTCTTTGTCTTTAATTCTTGAGCTTTCATGATTCTTGAATCTTGATGCTTATAGTATGTCTTTGTAGTTTGAGCATGA